>VXAL01004449.1:96341-142272 GCA_013399475.1 Chauna torquata
AAAAGAAAAGAAAAGAAAAACATTTAAGCATCTCACCTCACCTCACCTAGGAGGCTAGGTGTTCCATTCCTAACAGTCCAGGTCTGTTAGGTTGGGCATGCCTATCCCTCCACATAATCTTATAAAACCTAATGGCCATTTTTCTGCATCCTCAGGTACTAAAATATTTTGTGAATCTTTCCCTTTGGTCAATGCTGGTTAGCGTTATTCACTGACTGCTAGGCAGAGGTTGACTGAATGTGATTTTTGCACAACATTAAGGTCAATGAGAAATATGTAGAAGCAAGACCAAAAACTAAACTGTGGCTGGGGGAGGAAGGAAGTATATATGCCTTTCATTTGAACACTTCAAAAGCATTCTGTTGTAATCTCTAAACTAGATTTGCAGACTGATGTCAAAGCTAATCTTAAATTGAATGTCTTAAGATAGAAATATTGTATTCACCCTTTTTTTTTTTTAATAAACTGATGAAGCACGCTGAAATTGAATTAATAAAACTCTTCCATTCTATCAACTGTTTAGGGAAAATGCCTAAAGTCCATGGAGAAAAAAAAAAAGTTCTTTAATATTATGAAATTACTCCTGGATGCTTGTTGTGAGCCCAGTTTCTGCAAATAGGGCTTTGTTAAGCACATTAAATCATAGTTGTGAGTGGCTATAGCTTCATTCAGTGCTGATTCTGCAAGGCTTAGATAATGAAAGGTCCCTTCTGAGATGTATTCTCATGCATATTCAAGAGACCAGAATATACATTGTGTTGAAACAAAAAGAGCTCCTTAAGCCATTTACCTGTAGCTCTTTCTGTCACTATTGTTTCCATATCGATGGAACACAGTTGTTATTCAGTCATTGCGTTTTTGTCAGAGAATGAAATTTGTGTTGTTTAGGGTACTCAGTGTTTTACCTAATGTTTTAAAAAAGGAGTAACTGCCTAAAAGGAAATATTTGTGACTGAACTGTCAAATCTGACTAATGTAAAAGGACAAAAGAGGAAGGCTATATAGATATTTAATTTCAGTTGTATCCAGATAAGCTGTTTTTTGAAATAAGTGGGGAAAAATGCTCGCAGTTGGTGGAATTTAAACTTTCCAAGAATATTTTATCACTTCTTCTGTCATTGTTTATATGTCACTAACGCTGTATTTTCTTAAACAGAGGTGCAAGGTGTTTTAGTTAAAATTTGTTAGCATTACGTGTAACTGAAGTTTCTGACATAATTTTTTCTCAATTAGGTGAAAATGAAATCCTTGAAATGTTATACAATATTGCAAGCAAGAACAAGATATGGAGATCCTATATAGGCATGGGTTATTACAACTGCTCAGTGCCCCAACCCATTGCGCGGAATTTGCTGGAGAATGCAGGATGGTAATGTACATTTTCTTGTTAAATGCATATATATAAATACACGTTTGAAGTTCTTCGACCATAAAGCTTAGACAAATATGTCCCAAACCTATTTTTTTGACTAAGGCTTTCATATATTTGACACTGCTGTGTAGGTGCAGGGTCTGTGTTGTTTGTGCTGAAGCTAGAGAGGAGAAAGAATACTTTCTTGCTTTAGAAGATGCTTTTTCTGTAAAATATTTCATTGACTCAGAAGTCACAACTCCTACTTATTATGAACTAAACCAAGAGTATTTTAGTTTGCTTTAAGGAAGTATAAAAACTTCTCTCTTAAACTAAAGTTATTCTTTCCTAAGCTTCTGCCTAATACTAAAGCAGCTCCCTCCTCTGATGCTGTGTGCAGTTTTGGGTGGAAGTAGTTAAATACAATGCAATAGTCTGATTATGGTTTTCAAAGGTTTTTCTCTAGAGATTTTCTTGATTTTTTTTTCTGAAACCAGAGATCTTCAAGAGTTTGAATGTGTATCCATACAGTATGTTATTTTCTGAACAAATAACTACTCCACTCATACCTGAAAATAGGTAGGCAGTGATACTTGGTAATTCATTTTTGAAGAGACTGAGAATATTGTACTTTGTTCCCATCATCCAATTGATGTTTCAGTTTTATGGTACAAGCCAAAAAATGGCCTGGCTGACAGACTTGAATTTAACTGGTTTTGTTTTGATTTTGCTCAAATGTAAAAAAGGAAACATTTTACAGCGTTCACTTGTATCTTATGAACAGCATAAATCTGAATAAAAATGGAGTTGTGTCTCTTGATGGTCTTTTCTTGACAAAAGCACTAGGGCTTGATTATAAATATTCATTTAGCATTGACATTATTCTAAAGAACTGTAACCCAAATATGATGGAACAGAAAAGCTAAAACTAATGTGGGTTCTGACTTTCCAGCACACTGAATATCATTGATGTCCTGCATTGCCTCATTTGGTTTGGAAGTTCCCTTATCTGTAATCAATAACATTCTTTTTAGTACTGTATTAAATTAGCAACTGCCATCTTAATTACCAAGTAATTTTGATTTTAATACAAGCAGTATTTAAAGGTTATATATATTTTTAAAAGGAGAGAGAGAAAGAGAGAGAGAGAGAGTCAAGTCATTGTAAAAAGCCATTGTTATTTAGATGCTATATTTTTTTGTATTCTGGGTTACCATAAATGGGTCTATGTATCTGCAGACCTTCAATTCTATGAGTTATTGGACTTGTATGCTTTATTTGCATCTCAGACTTTTGAACTGACTACCAAGTTGCACTTTTTGGATCCAAGGAATCTATGCAGTACATCTAAACCAGGTTTTATTAGGTCTTATCCCCATCCTCTTTTTACAAAATATGTAAACTAAATATTTCAGTACAGAGCAACAAAACAAATAGCCAGTTGCTAGAGACAAAAATTAGAACAGTCAAAAAGTAAGTGGACCAAAATGATCCACATATTTTTAAATCCTAAAAAATTATATAGTGTTAGTGAAAGAACTGGTAGAGTCTACCAAGAAATCTGTTCCTGCAGTGTCCAGTAAAATCAAACTAGGATCCTGAAAAGCTAAACTTACAGAAAGATAAAAGGAATTACGTTTGCTGGGGAGGGAGAGAGAGAGAATGTGTGTGTGAGAAAGAAAACTTCATAAACATACAGACTTCATAGAAGCTGCTTAAGAAGTCAAACATCTCCTTAAGACATCTGAGTGTTGAACTATCAGTAATAACACACTTCTCATTTATAGATCCACAGGAAATGCTGCAAATGCAGGCTGATTGTTTCTGCTCAATTCTCAAGCTTCCCACTGCTTGGCACACGTCATAGCAAGACCTGTGTTGGAATACAAGATAAGGTTGTAAAAGAGTGTTCACAGAAGTCTGTGAGCATAGAAATGAAGGACTTCAATATTTAGGACAGTTGGACTTGCTAGGAGGAGGTAGGAAGCATAAGGGTAGATTTCAGGAGGAAACTGTTTAAAACCAAATGTATTTTCAGCTGAAATTGAGATTAGCCAGAAAAGTGTTCCCATATCTCAGATTCTGCTAAGAAAATATTCAACGCTGACGGAGTTTCATACCTTTCTGAAGTATCTGGACAATAATGCATAATATCTTTGTAATAAAAGATGAACAGCTTGGTTTGAGATAAAACTGTCTGACCAAAACCACACACTAATGAAATGCCTGGGAAGTCAGCATTCAGGAGTATTTTGTACCAGCAGCTTTAAAAAAGCGTGGGCATCCTTTTCTTTTAAGTCTGAGTCCCATTTGAAACTACTTCTGTGTTCATGAAAGAAGCTACCTCAAAACCCTTTGGGTAGACATTTTTCAGATAACTTTTTATCCAACAAATACTTTGATAAATGTTTGAAAAAATGCAGGGAACCTTCAGTAGCAGAGCAGGGCTTTACTGGTTTGCTGCAGTTAAAATTCCTGTCTCCTGAGTGAGGGAATTTATTAGTCACAGAGGGTAGCGGATAAGTATTCCTTATTTTTGGTACTTGGTTTACTTTTCGTCTTGGTTACTGGCTGCTAACAATTCATTGTTCCTGGCAGTCTGTAACTAGCAGTTCCATGCTAACAATGGGTGGAAGTCTTGGAGGTATTTTCCATACACTACTCAGTTGATATGAGCAAAAATATTAGCCTGCTTTTCCAAAACAAACAGCCTGTCAGTGTGTATACTTGCTTTCTCCTTAGAGCATCACAACTCTAAAATGCAGGCAGAAGGATTTATTTTGGGGCACAACACTGGTTATGTGACATCCAGCACAGGCCCGTCAAATGCACAAACATGTCATCTGTCTGCTGGTATGGACGCATAGTCTTTATTCTGCTGTATCGCATTTTCACATATGCATTAAAAATTTTCACACCAAATGTGCTGACTCTTTCCCTAGTACCAGACTCAATTTTGTGCTGTAACATGAACAGAAATGAGTAACTAAAGATATGAACAGTATCTGGCTTCAGAAATCAGCTTAGAGGCTGATCATACTTCTTATTAACATATAAGCTTCTTATTAACATATATGTAAAAACAGCATAGTATTTAGTTTTGAAGCTTGAATACCTATCAGGCCTTCAAAATCAATAAGACCTTTAATGTCACACTAACCTTACAATGGAACATGATGCAGACAGAGGTCTCCAAAGTATGGTTCACTTGAAACTTTTTCCCCCCCAGACATTAAATATGTAAGAATAAAGTAGCTGTACCAAGGATACCTGCAATCTTAACATCAGTTGTGTAACTTAGTAGCTAGTAGCACTAAGCACTCACCATGCACTGCATTCTGAAAACTACTGCATACCATGCAAAACTCTGATATAAACATTAAGCTGTTGGCTTCTACTGGCAGACCAGATACAGAAAGCTGCACAAGCAACTCACAAAGCATGCCAAATTGGCAGTAAATTCAGAGTCTGTGCTTTGACTGGAAACTGGCGTGTCTCCATGCCCTGTCATAAGACCATCCAGCTTTCTTAAACCCTTGAGTAAGGTATTGCTTATGTACATTGGTCTCAGATTATGCTAGTGGTCTGTCTCTACTTTAAGTTCCTTTTATTTTATTAACTGTCAGATCTCAAAAACAATACTCCGTATGACTGGAACGTCAAACCAATTCCAGCTCTGCCATTGCAAGAGGTTAGTCTTATGGGTATCTAAAACTGCAAGAGCATATGTTATAACGAGGTGAAAGTACAATGTTGATTATGTGTACAACAGCTTTCCAGAGATCTAGTTGAAGTACAGAAAAATTACTAAAGAAGATATATGGTGAACAGTTTTGAACTTAGCGTATATTAAGAAATAAATTAGGCATAGATCTTGTTGACTGCACGTACAAATACTAATCAAGAATTAGTTCATTGAATATTGTTCCGTAATGGAGTCTCTGCCATTTCATTAGTATTTCCCAATGGAAATGATTTAAGGTGAAGCAGAAACAAGAGCTAACTTTACTATGAAGAAGCCAAAATTGTTGATCTTGCAGTTATAATGTATCATCTGTTTTGTTGTTAAAGCTAAAACAACCCCAGCTCCTATGTACAAAAACTTCTGCTCCTTTGTAAGCTGAGATTTTTGATCAGCAGCCTAGCCTTTGGCTGAAAGCCTGTGTTTCCTAGATACTGCTTGCTTTGATGCCAGTCTGTTGATGCCAGTCTGCTGTGCTGCAGGGACACATTATTACTGAAGCGTCTTTTAAAACCTTCATCAGTATCTTAAAGTTGGTATTCATAAAAGTATTTCTGAGAGTACGATGAGGCAAAGGGTGAAAAACTAAACTAAAGCAAAGAGCTTTAAATAACTACAAAAGCAAAAGCCACTTACTACCAAACTCCTGATGGGTCTGACATAGGCTGAAGAAAGACGCTGTTAGACTCTCATGGAAAGTCTCTTTTGTGTCATGTCCCATTTGCCTTCACTAACTTGGGAGTCTTGGTCTGCAGAAGTACTTTTGGTCAGAAAAGATACAGACTGGAGATCATATTTTACTCCAGTTTGGTTGAACAAGAGGCAGTTTGTAGTTTGTGTTCCTCGTCACTACAGCAACTCTTCCTTTTCGTTTGAGTGTTGGTGGTACTGGACTTTTACATGCAGAGTAGCCACTTGAACAAAACTCAGCAGAAGAGAGGCTTTCTTACTGTTAAAGAGTTAACTTTCAAATGACTTTAGAAGGTCGTGTAACATGTAATATATATTGTCAGAAATATTCAGGCAGGAGTTGCAGTGCAGAGTAAAATCAGCTATTGTACTTGAAGAAATTGTGGAGAAGTACAGTTATTATGTTACAAGATCTAGATTCTTTGACAGTGCCAAGCAACCTTCCAAGAAAAAACTTGTGTTTAAATAAATGTTTTAATGTTATAGAAGGTATCTTCACTTGTACTACTGCTAAACCTCATGCACGATAATTTACACTAGTATTGGAATTCAAGATTTCATGGTTGAACATTTTGCATTCTCTCTGAAATTGGTAATTTTTACTTCAACCATTTTTGTCATTCAAAAGCATAGCATCAAAATCACAAAAGTTCGTTAGATCTGTTCTATAGTGTGTTCTCCTATCTCTACTATGAGGGGTAGGATTGAGGTTATTTTAGGGAACCATCAAATTCATAGCTACTTAGTCGTCGTTTAAGAATAGATTTTTTTTTTTTAACATAATGGAAAAACTTCATTTAAAAGTCGTTTAATAATAGCCTATGAATAGAAATCCTTGAGGCTATTAAAATAGTTTTCTAGATATCTAATTTGAGTGGTCTGTTCTGAAGATTTTATTGTAAAGTCTCCCTCTAATTATATAAAGTAAGATCTAAAAGGGAGTTCTCATGTAGGAAGCTGTGAACATTACTCAATTTGTCTTTGAAAACAAAATACAGAATGCAATTTGAATGTCCTACAGCAAAATTTGTATCCAAGTTTAATCTGAGTTATTGCTTCTCTGCTCCTGATTTTTCCATTTTGTCTACCTTTCTCATTTTGCATCAGTCCCTAATTAGTAATGGTTAAATGAAACAACGTTTTTGTTGAAATGAACTATATAAATGGTAAACTCAACTTCAATTAAAATCTCACTTCTATTAAATCATTATTCCAGCAAATACTAACCAATGATTCTTGATTTCTTTTTTCTCCTTAGTTGTTGTTAGTATATGTCCAGTTCCTTCTGCAAGTTATTGCGCAAAAAAAAAGACCTTTAGCTGAAGTCTGTGACTTGGGAAAGTAAGATTGCTAATTTTAAGTATGGAGAGGTTTCTTTTAATAAGCAAGAGAACTCACTGTTCATGCAGAGGAGATGGGAATAACTCTCATATACTTATTTTCTAAGACCCAAACTCCCAATTCTTTTCTTACAGGGTTACCCAGTATACTCCTTACCAACCTGAGGTCTCCCAGGGCAGGCTGGAGAGCCTGCTAAACTACCAGACTATGGTGTGTGATATCACAGGAATGGACGTGGCTAACGCATCTTTGCTGGATGAGGGGACAGCTGCTGCAGAAGCTATGCAATTATGTCACAGGTAATATGTTTAAATGTATGGTTAAATCACAGCAGGAAGGAATTTGGAGTCTGAAAGACATCTCACCTGTGTAGGCATGGATCTGTGAGAGGGTTGAAGCTGAGTGGCATTTTCACTGTGAGCAGATAGCTGAACAACTATGGCCCATGTCACTTAGCCCCCAAAGAAGTTTTCAGTGTTGATGTGACTGTTTGAGAAGTCTCAATCTTTCAGAAATCTAAGGACCCAGAGACCAGAGGGAAAGTCTGGAGCAAGGAACATTTACCCTTGGTGGAAGAGGATCAGGTCAGGGAATACTGAAGCAAACTGAGCATACATGAGTCCTTACAGGCCCCTGTGGCCGAGCTCCCTCTCCGGGTGCTGACCAGGATGAAGTCAGCTCACTCCAGTCTTTCCAGTCGGCTCACCACGGACACGCAGGCCTTCTGACCTGTGGTCTGACCCCTGCTACTGGCACCCAGACCCCCCTATGCACACACACGTGCCCCAAATACAGAGTCCTTCACCCAAAAAAAGAGTCAGGAATTTAACAAGAAGAAAGGACAGACTGCACTAATCAGTTGCACGGCATGGCCAGTCAAGTGCATCAACCAGCAACTACTTATATGCAGCTGCCCCTTTTTATTGCCTTGTCCCTCTATTTTTGTCACACTTGTCCCAAAATTGCTTAGATTTATCCCTTTTCCCGCCTTTCGTTCCTCCCCTAAATATCCCATAATAAGCCCTGTGCAATCCCGAAATGCTCTGTATGTGTGCTATCATGTGTCCCGCACCACACCCCCAGGCAGCAGCTCCCTCCGTCCGAAAGGTGCCGAGGCTTTGGCTGACCTTGGTGGGCTTCGCCCCCAGACCCTAGGGCTGAGGCTGTCCTGCAAGAGCCCGGGGGGGCCCAGGCGGGGTGTCCCTTCCGCTGAGTCTTTAACTTGGGTTCCCACCCCCCTGTGTGCCTCCGTGCTCCTCTGCGCTTGTGGCAGTGGGCTTCTGGTGGGCCGGTGGCACCTGTGATGGGCCTGGGAGTAGGGGGACAGGGTATGACTTGGGGTCACCCCCACCATTGCCTCTCAGTGTTCCCTTTTATGCGTGCAGAGGAGCTTTTATCCCATAACCTAATAGCCTGTGGCATGAGTTTCCTATGTCTGCAAACACTGAAGACATGACTGATTTTTTCTACTAGGGGTTGAAAGATCATAAAAAACAGTGAAATATTCCTGTCATGAGTTACTAAAAGTGAAACCGTTATTGGTATATCTAAATCTACTTTCAGAAATGTACTGTAGGGGTATTTGAAAGGAATCTGTAAATCAAATAAAGTCTGAGAGAGATCATTGAAGGTCATTGCAGGTCTGTATTATCAGAAAGGAGGCTACACAGATGAGATTATGTAGTAACTATTCAGTTGTTCAAAATATCAGTCTGACATAAAATCATGTTTCTTTTCAGGGGAAAACCAGGCAATTATGCTACGTTACATTTTACTCTTTCAATGGCACCTGTTTGGTTATCCAGGGAAACACAGGGGATCTGTATTTAAAAACACAATTATATTCCTTTATATGAGTATGTGTGTGTGGAGGCATTCTTGCAGCTGTTTTTGTTGGCTCCTGGTTCTGTTTCATAGCCTGTTTTAATTTTTGTCACGTATGAATCTCACTTGAGTGTCTGCAATGAACTTTCTTATTCTAAATTGACTAGAACCCTTGTTCAATCATATAATTATTCTAGTTATTTTGATCAAAATTTACAACTGTGTTGTTACTTTAAGAAAACTCACATTTAGAAAACCAATTAATTTTACTTCCATGGAAAATAATATATCCTTAATATGTATCTCTTCTTTTTTTCCTTTTCTTTTTAACAGGCACAACAAAAGAAGGAAGTTCTATGTAGATGCCCGATGCCACCCTCAGACTATAGCAGTGGTCCAAACTAGAGCAAAGTAATGTTCTTCTCCATTTTCCACCATATATTTTAACTTTCATCGAATCATTTTTCATCTACGCCTCTCCACCATATACTTAACATGCTTGGGATATAGGGTTATGCTTTCTTAGCAAAATAGAAGCAGAAATCTGTTAACATTTGGCATTGCTTCTAATTTTCCATTCAAATATAACTGTGAAGTAACTCAAGATGATTAAAAAGAGACTAAACATAACAAGAAATTTTTTAATTTTTCCCTTAATTTCTTTGTGCAAATGCATACATTTGGTTTTTGAATTCAGTCTGGTCATTGCTTTTTTTTTTTTTTTTTTAGCTAGGAAATCACTAAACCTAGATAGTAAAACTTCTCTTTAATGAAAGCTAAATCCATTTTAAGCTTACAGTTTGAGGTAACCATCTTCTAAAAATACTACTTGGTTCTCAGATTTAAACTTACTAAAGCAGCAAAATGTTGACATCAAGTAGGTTATGCATCCTCTGCTTTTCTCTGCTGCATATTTCTGATGATGATATCAAATGTAGTTATTCTTCAGTACTATATACCATGACATGAAACTTTCTCAAAGTTTAGCAATGCCAAGCAGCTTCAATTCTCTGTATATTAAAGAAAAGTCGTAAGTCCATGAGAACATCATATTAAATATCACTTCAAGGCAGGAAATTGTTTGTATATATTATATTGTACATGTTTTTCTTTTTCCAGTTATACAGGTGTTATTACTGAGCTCGAATTACCCCATGAGATGGATTTCAGTGGAAAGGATGTCAGTGGAGTATTATTTCAGTATCCAGACACTGAGGGGAAGGTGGAAGACTTTTCTGAACTTATTGAAAGAGCTCATCAGAATGGGGTAAAGTAAATGTTACTTGTTTCATCAGATTTCACTCTGATGCATAAAACAACCACAGGAACAGAAACTAAGTGTTACATGAGATACTGTGTAAAGGTTACCAGTACACTTCAGCACTATGCAAGCGATATGAAATTGTTTGAAAGGGCACCTGGTTCAAACCTAGCTCCCATGCAAACACCGTTCCTTCAGAAAAGAGGCTGACTGCTCTGTGCGCTTCTCTTCTCAGACTCTTGCCTGCTGCGCTACTGATCTTCTGGCTCTCTGTATTCTGAAGCCTCCTGGGGAGTTTGGGGTAGATGTTGTCCTGGGTAGCTCCCAGAGATTTGGTGTGCCGCTCTGCTATGGGGGACCCCACGCAGCGTTCTTTGCTGTCAAGGAAAACCTAGTGAGAATGATGCCGGGCAGGATGGTGGGTGTTACAAGGTAAGACCTCCCCTCATCTTTCATCTCTTCAGGGAAAACCTGCATGAAACGTTTGTGACCATCTTGCACAGTCTTTATGAGTAACATCTGACTATGTCATTGTAACAAACACCTTTTTTCTGGAAAACTAGGAGAGTAAAGATTCCTAAAAAATTTTTAGGAAGTGCGCTTAAAGAATTGCATTTGTGTGGAACGATGTCATGACCTGCCTATAGTGCTTGCTGCCACATGGGTTGAAGAAATAACCTACACAGCAGAGAGGATTATTTGTGATGGCAAATACCAAGTTTTGGTGTAGAGTGCTTGGAAAACTTGCTTTGCTCTATACCTTGACTGGACAGATTTGGTAGTCATAATGTAAACACATATCTAGAGACTTTAGTCTGTCTGTTTGATGTCACATCTCTCCTGACTTCTGCTTTATTCTCTCCAGCACTATTCTGTCTCTGAGGACAGTCAAGGTTAGCGTGCATAGAGCTTTATCTCTTAATTTGCTGTCTTTTGAAGTAACAGATACAACATTTTCATTTGTGACTTAGAGATGCAAATGGAAAGGAAGTTTACCGACTGGCTTTGCAAACACGAGAGCAGCATATCAGGAGGGATAAAGCTACCAGCAACATCTGCACAGCACAGGTAACTTGTCAGGCTTTGCTTTTAACATTAAAAAGGAATAATTTGAATGATAAGGTTATAGTCCTTTAACAGTCCTAAGACGGTACTTTGAGTTAGCTTTACTTCTGAGAGTTTTTACTAAAAGAAGGAAGAACATAAAAATATCCTTGCTTATGTTCCTTTGGAAAAACAAACAAACAAACAAAAATGCTTGAAAAAAAGGGTATTAATATCTGTTTCCTTTAAAAAAAATGTTAGCTTTGAATGAGCCCATCTGTCCCATAGGGTGAACTTCACTGAGTAGTGCTGTGGTTGTTCCAAATGAGACAGATTTTCTTATCTTAGAACCATTGAATGGCTTGGGTTGGAACGGACCTCAAAGATCCTCTAGTTCCAACCCCCCTGCCACAGGCAGGGATGCCACCCACTAGATCAGGTTGCCCAGGGCACCATCCAGCCTGGCCTTGAACACTTCCAGGGATGGGGCATCCACAACTTCTCTGGGCAACCTGTTCTAGTGCCACACCACCCTCTGAGAGAAGAGTTCTCTCCTAACATTCCCCTCTTTTAGTTTAAAACTATTCCCCCTTGTCCTATCATTATCTGCCAAAGTAAAAAGTCTCTCTCCAACTTTTTTATAAGCCCCCCTTAAGTATTGAAAGGCCACAATGAGGTCTCCCTAGAGCCTTCTCTTCTCCAGGCTGAACATCCCCAACTCTCTCAGCCTTTCTTCATAAGAGAGGTTCTCCAGCCCTCTGATCATCTTCGCGGCTCTCCTCTGCAACCACTCCAACAGGTCCACATCCTTCTTGTGCTGGGTGCCACAGACCTGGATGCAGTACTCCAAGTGGGGCCTCACGAGGGCAGAGTAGAGGGGAGCAATCACCTCCCTTGACCTGCTGCCCACGCCTCTGTTGATGCAGCCCAGGATGCAGTTGGGCTTCTGGGCTGCAAGTGCACACTGCTGGCTCATGTTGAGCTTCTCGTCCACCAGAACCCACAGGTCCTTCTCTGCAGGGCTGCTCTCAATGTGTTCTTCTTCCAGACTGTACTCATGTCTGAGATTGCCCCAACCCAGGTGCAGCACCTTGCACTT
Organism: Chauna torquata; assembly: GCA_013399475.1. NCBI lineage: Eukaryota > Metazoa > Chordata > Aves > Anseriformes > Anhimidae > Chauna > Chauna torquata. The sequence continues at coordinate 108,694 of VXAL01004449.1, forward strand.
GGACTTGTTGAACCTCATGAGGTTCACATGGCCCCACTTCTCTAGCTTGTCCAGGTCCCTTTGGATGGCATTTCCTGATAAACTCTAATCATCCAAAACAGCCCATTCAAGGCAAAAAAAAATCCATTTTGAAATTCAAAAACTACTTAGACAAAAATATAATTGTGACAATCTGAACATGTGATTTGATGCAAAAGTACTATGTTGCCCAGAAGCTCTCTTTACAGTAAAATATCATGCTTAAATATCTGAAATAGTTATCTTCAATATGCCTCCACAGACTTTCATCTGGACAAGTTGATAAACTTTCCTGTTCCTATCAATGCATTGTTCATGCCCTTAATATTGTGCCATATTTCAAGGAGGGACTGTTATTATTAAAATGAACTGATTACTTACTATTCATGAGATCTTTCGTAAATGTTTATAGCAATACTAAACAATGAGTTTCTTACAAGACTAGTTTTACTTGTGATTCTTCAAACATCTTTGTTGCAGTAATTGAATTTAAGTTCATGTTAATTACTGACACAGTTAAATTTCAAAGGACATTGAGTTCATTAATCAGTGCCTACAGTTTCATAAATATATTTTGCCTCTCTCACCTTTTATTTTGTGGATAGTATATAATAAAATTATAACATTGTGGTGGTTTTACCCAACTAAACAGCAGAACTCCACCACAATCACTCGCTCACTCCCCCTCCTCAAAGGAACAGGGGGAGAAAATACGATGGAAAAGGGCTCAAGGGTTGAGATAAGGACAAGAAGGTTGCTCTCTAATTACCATCACAGGCAAAACAGACTCAACATAGGGAGATTAATATAATTTATTACTATCACTAGCAAACTAGAGCAGTGAGAAACTAAAAGCAAACTAAAAACACATTCCACACCTTCCCCTCATCCACCCTCTTCTACCTCCTCCCCCTGAGTGGCACAGGGGAACGGGGAATGGGGGCTGCGGTCAGCCCATATCGCTTCGTCTCCACCGGTCCTTCGTGGTCACTCTCTGCCCCTGCTTCAGCGTGGGGTCCCTCCTACGGGATGCCGTCCTTCCAAACGGGTCCTGCGTGGGCTTCCCACAGGCTGCAGCTCTTCAAGAGCTGCTCCAANATGGGCTGCAGCCTCCTTCAGGCCACATCCACCTGCTCCACCGTGGGCTCCTCCATGGGCTGCAGCGTGGAGATCTGCTCCGCTGTGGTACCCCATGAGCTGCAGGGGGACAGCCTGCTGCACCTTGGTCCTCACCATGTGCCGTAGGGGAACTTCTGCTCCGACACCTGGAGCACCTCCTGTCCTCCTTCTTCACTGACCTTGGTGTCTGCAGGGCTGTTCCTCACTCCTCTCTCTCCCAGCTGCTGTTGCACAGCAGTTTTTTTCCCGTTTCTTAAATCTGCTCTCCCAGAGGTACAACCAGCATCGCTCACTGGCTCAGCTCTGGCCAGCGGCGGGGCCCTTTTGGAGCCGGCTGGAGCTGGCTCTGATCTGACATGGGGCAGCTTCTGGAATCTTCTCACAGAAGCCACCCCTGTGGCCCCCCTGCTACCAAACCTTTACCACGTAAACCCAATACAAACATCAACTGGGGATATGTGGTTTTCCTGGGTACTAAAGAAACTTTCTGCTAAACGTATGAAGTAATATTTGTTAATAATAACATACTGAACTGTATTTGGATCCTAGGCTCTTCTGGCTAATATGGCAGCCATGTTTGGTGTCTACCATGGGTCTGATGGACTAAGAGATATTGCAAGACGGGTACACAATGCCACTTTAATCCTGGCTGAAGGTGAGTATTAAATGATTTCAGAAACTGTTCTTAAATCCTTACACCTTCGTAAATAAGAAACTCAAGTTTCGGTTTGGGTTGGGTTGTGGGTTGGGTTGTTTTTTTGTTTGTTTGTTTGTTTGTTTTTTTAAGTGGCATGACTATCATTGTTTCAGAAGGATCTATGCAGAACTGGAATACTGGGAGCTGGGGAGGGATTGCTATAATTATCCATGCTTTGTATATCAGCTCAGCTGGAAATCACTTACTGCTTGTGAAAAGCACTAAGCCTCTAAACTTTGTTATGGTAAACTCCATGACAGTTAATATCCATTTATGTAACCATTTTTTTTTTTCCAGTCTTGCAGTTTTGTCCTTGTTCTATTCATATACCTGTTCTTCTGCAGCATATATTACAAATCTGATGCATCAGAAAGATCTTCCATAGAATAAGTCTGCATTATTAATTAGGTCTGAATCTGATTTAGATGCATTTCACACACAGAGATATTTCACTAAAAAACTGATGATTTCACTGCTCTGTACACAAGAGGAATATCTCACATTACTGTGTAAGAGAATTTACTTGTAAGACAGGTATAGTGTTGCTATGCAAGTATTGTGTAAGCAAGCAGTACAGCAGCTAGTAGAATTAACTTACTGTTTTTTGTAGGTCTCAGGCGAGCCGGACATCAACTACATCACGATCTGTTCTTTGATACCTTGACAGTCACGTGTGGATGCTCAGTCAAAGAAGTTTTGGACAGGGCAGCGCTTAGGAAGATAAATTTTCGGATTTATAGTGACGGCAGAGTAAGCAACTCCTTGAACCTTTCAGAAGTTTTGTAGCATGACTTTTTTTGCATTTTTTTCTATGCATAATGTGCTAAACAGAATCAAATTTTTAAAGATTTCTTGTAATTTGCTTAGATATATCAGTCCATTATAAAGATAATACAAAGAATTAAGTTTTTAAGTGATGTACTGAACTTCCAGAAATACTTACTGTATTCTCATTTTAAGTGTATTTTAGAAGGTTATCTAATTATTTCATTTTACATATGCCACTAAGGGCTGAATGGAGAGACTGTAAAACTTAGCAATGAAATACAAAATGACCTCCAAAATTCAGGTCCCTTGGCAGTATTTAAAGACAGAGATTGAAATCTAAACCACATTTTGGTAGGTACTAAAGACTTTGCAAACTCTAGTATGTTCTCTAGAATGGGACTGGGGGAGGGCGCAGTCTGGGAATGGGAGATTCTCCTGTTAAATGGAAAACACTTAGAACTGTTAGAAGTGAACTCATAAGTCTTGAAGTGTGTGATCCATCCAGCTTGGATGGCTTAGAAGGGGAAAGGTAGGAATTGGAAAATTATATGTAAATAAATGTACGTATCTATTACATAAAATGATGTGACATTTGTAGGTTGTTGGGTGTGGTGTTTGCTTTTTTTTCTCCTGTGTTTTTAGAACATTTTTTCTTGACCAGAACAAACATAGTATATCCTTGGAAAGGAATACTTTGAATAATTACTGTTGCTTTTATCCATAGCTTGGAGTATCACTTGATGAAACTGTAAATGAGAAAGACCTAGATGACATATTATGGATTTTTTGTTGCGAGTCTTCAGCTGTAAGTAGACATGCTTAACCTGACTGTTTCAGAAATTCAGTGAAAAGCAAAACTGTGCTTTGGGACAGCGTGTGTCTGTATGGTGTGTTTGTTAAATACTGACGATTTCAGATCCTGTCTTATGAAAAGAGGCAGGATAAAATAACAGTGATTTATGTAACTGGATAATGCCATTCTCTTTTTATGATGCTTAGTCCTTTTGGTCAGCTTAGACACGCTGCGTTTAGTCTGTTACTTGCTTTGTGAAGGCTAGGACACAGTGGTAAGTTGCTTCACTCTCACAGGATTTTTTGCTGCATATCATTAGTAATTAGCAGCAGTACTTCCAAGATAAAGACTATTGACACTTCTATACCAGTTTTAATATAATATTGTTGATATGCTAGAAATACACAGGTATGTAGGCTAGTGAAGTGTTTTTACCTGAAGAGCTGCTTAAAGCTTGTGGTAAGCTGTGAGTGTAAGCTAATTCTGATGGAAAGTGACTATGAGAAGAGAAATTTCTATGAAAGTATTTGACTTCTTGTTTCTTTGTGTCAAAGGAACTGGTTGCTGAGGGTATGGGCGAGGAAACCAAGGGCATCCTTAGCACCCCATTTAAGAGAACTTCCAAATTCTTGACACATCAAGTTTTCAACAGGTTTGTGAAATTGCTGTAAATCTGATACTTAATGGAATGTGATAGTATTTTCTTTCAGAAGTTGTACTGGGGGTCAGTTGAGGACAGGTTTGCATCTGTATTCGCACAGCCACTTGTTGCTCTGAAATGATCTATTTAGTAGCATTTTTAGACATTTTAAATTTTAAATGAGCGAAGAAGTACTCATGGTCACATGAGGGATGTATGTTTTAATCAGTCTGCTGCGTGATACAAGCTATTTGAGGACCTAGTATTGGCAGGCCTACTTGAACCTCTATTTTCCACATCTAGAGATACCATTTCTGGGTGAATGATAACAGCTGGTTTTCACCCATATTGCTCTTAACAAGAATTAAGTAATGATTTGAAATAAGTAACTAATAAATGCTAAAAATTGGAAGGGGAGAGCTACTCTTATCACTGATCAGTCTTAATTTTTTTTTTTATTTTAAATGGGATTTCCTGTGTTAGAGCACAGATCAACCAAGTGGTAGAGCTGGTCTGCTTGCCTTAACACCACATTTTGTGTTCCCCAGCTATCATTCTGAAACAAATATCGTGCGGTACATGAAGAGATTAGAAAACAAAGATATTTCCCTTGTTCACAGCATGATTCCTTTGGTAGGTATTTACCAAAAAGAGAAAAAAGAAATAGTTACTTACATACATATTTATGTATTTTAATATATACTGATAAATGTATTTGTATTTTTAGGGGTCCTGTACAATGAAGCTCAATAGTTCAGCTGAACTTACAGTAAGTTGCAATAATATGGCCTTACTTGAAACCCACATGAATAAATTATGTAGCCAGGGTCACTGTAGACATCAGAAGTACAGCATGGTTTTGTTCCAGAACTCTAGCTGAGGAAGCAGTTTCAGAAGTAGCTAATGGCATTGGCTTCATCTTCAGCTAGGAAAAAAGCTTCAAGAGGCATGGAAGGAGTGCAGCAAAAGAAGGAGATTGGCTTTGAAGGCTCCATTTGGTAAAAAAATTATGAAAATAATTTTTGAAATTAGGTATCACAGTCCTGTTCCCTCATGTGGTGTTGCAGTACCTAACTTCTAGCTGCTTTACAAATCTTACAGTAAAATCCTTAGAAACATGGAAAGAGGCAATTCTTGCCTCTGACAATTTGCTACTTCTTAGGAGAGCACTCCTTTTCCTCAAATGAGGAGCTGGAGTCTCTGGCTAGCTTCATTTCTTGCAGCAGATATCAACTGAATCAGCCTTCGCTGTCTTCGGGTACTGAATGTTGTCTGATCCTCTGCTCTGTCTCCCTGTTGCTGCTTGCTTGGCAGGTTACTTTTGTGCCATTTCTCTCAATCCCTTCTATGCCTTTTCCCTTCACTTCTTTTTATCTTGTGTATTAAAATGGAAAGCAACAAAACTGTGTGAAACATAGTGTTACATACTATTTCATGACTCCTCTCCTTTTGCCCTGCGATACCACAGCTGTACTTAAGTGTAAGTGACCAAAAAGGAGAAACTAAGAATTTTCAACTTCTTCTGAATGTTAAAAAAAATGTTATTGGAAATCATCCTGTGCAGAGGTTGGGAACTTGTATAGCTACACAAGAAGTATTTGGTCTTTATTTGAGCCCAGGGCAGCTTCTTTCCTTCATAGAGTTTAACAACAAAACAGAGTTGTCTTCAGAATTTTGTTACAGTACATGCTTTTTTTTTTGTTTTTATTTTTTCCCTTTGTAGCCTATTTCATGGAAAGAATTTGCCAACATCCACCCTTTTGTACCCTTGGATCAAGCTCAAGGGTATCAGCAGCTTTTCAAGGATTTAGAGAAGGACCTGTGTGAGATTACTGGCTATGACAAAATCTCCTTCCAACCAAACAGGTAGGAAATCTTTTCTGAACATTTGCTTTTTTACATGGACTCCAAAAACTTACCTCTAAGGAAAATATGCAAGACAAAACTGGCAGAACAATTCTGAAGTTTCAGTAGAGTGCTAGTCCATTCTGGTTCAAGTACTTGCATAACAGGCTTTGTGTTCCTCTTGCAGTGGAGCCCAAGGAGAGTACGCAGGTCTGGCTGCAATCAAAGCTTATTTCAATGCAAAAGGAGAATGTCACAGAAGTGTAAGTGTCAACATTCTTGTGGGGAAGAACTTTGGGTGTGAAGTGGAGACAGGACAGTTGGTTCAGCAGCTGGGAGTCACCTAGGACAGAATAAATTAGGTTCTGTATCCTTGTCTGTGACAAGCCTTCAGTATTCCCTGCTTCCCTCACAGATCATGTGTACCAAATGGTCTGGGTCTGTATTAGGACTGGCTGGGATGGGATCAACTTTCTTCACAGCAGCCTATACGGTGCTATGCTTTGGATTTGTGGCTAAAACAGTGATGGTAACACACCAGTGTTTTGTCTACTGCCTACAGAGTGTCAAGGCTCCCTTTCTTTTCCACTCTGCCCTGCACCCCTTTCCTAGGTGAGTAGGCTGGAGGTGCACAAGAAGCTGGGAGGGGACACAGCCAGGACAGCTGACCCCAAGTGTCAAAGAGATATTCCATACCATATAATGTCATACTCAACAATAAAAGCTCAGGGAAAGGAGGATGAAGGGGGCAAGTTCATGGTTATGGCATTTATCTTCCAAAGCAACAGTTATGCATGCTGAGGCCCTGCTTTCCAGGAATTGGCTAAACATCTGCCAGCTGATGGGAAGTAGAAAATAAATTCCACTTCTTGGTTTGCCTGTGCACACAGCTTTTGTTTTCCCTATTAAATTATCTTTGTCTCAGTCTGTGTGTCTTCTTACCTTACCTCTATATTCTCCTTGTCCCATGGGAGAAGGGAGTGAGTGAGCAGCTGTGTGGGTGTTTGGCTATTGGCCATGTCAACCCACCACAGCCCTTTTTGGTGCTCAATGTGGAGCTAAGGTAATTACTGTTTTGATCTGAGCATGCCAATTTGTTTGTTGGAAGGCTCCTCTGCTTGGAAGGCTCTGAAAGTCATTGAAGTTGCTTGTTTTGCTGTATACTAGAGTCCAGGGCTTTTTAATGGCTGCTTTCAGTCCTTGCAGTTTGCTGTGCTGCTTATCACTTTATTTTGCTGTGCCTGGGGACATTTTGATAAAAGCAAAGGCCACACACCTGGGCTGGCATATGCACCTGGAATGATGCTGTTCCTGTGCTGAGTAAGCTACCGTGTGGAGAGAATGAGGGATTACACGTAGCTTTTCTCCTCTGGAGCTGACATGTCCAGCTTTCTTGCCTGGGCTCCTTAGTTTTTGTGCCTCTTCTCAGGTGTTTGGTCCCATTATTTAGCATCATTGACTTGTTATTGTGTATGTGGAACCTTGTTTCATGCTAGTGTAAGAGTGAACAACTTGTTGAGGTGATAGAGAAATGTGCCCCAAGGAGGTTGAACCCTGGGTGGCAGGGTGTGTGGGAGGGTTTGGGCAGGTGGGTGGTGCTGTTATCACCTCTGATAACTTGGGATTTTACACCTGAACAGTCATGCAGTTCTATTCTCAACAACTCCTAGCACTGTTTTGGGGCTTGGTCTGTGCCTACCAAGTCTCTGACTAGCACCATCAGAGCAGCAGGGGAAGGCCTGACACTACATCTGAGGGCACCATGGTTGAGACAGGGATCCAAACCCCAATTATAGTAATCACACCAATAGTCAAAAAGAAACACTGGAAGTGGAAGTCAACAGGTCTGTACCATCAAGTAGTAAGGGAGGAGGAAGAGGAAGGATCTGATCAGTAAGCCAGTCTTTTGGCAAGTGAACAGGAAGAAGAAATCATAGAAGTCAGTAGATAGGAACCACGCTATTCCTAACCTTGAGCAAACTTTGAGATGTGCAGAAAAATTATGGCTGCCAGCCAGGTGAGCATATTGCTGCCTGGTTACTTCAATGCTGGGATGCTGGGGGTAATAGTCAGGAACTGAGGGTAGAGAAGTCCAGCAGCTGGGATCCCTTGCTAAGGATTGTGGAATTGACAAAGAAATCACAAGAGAAGTGACAATCCACAGCCTCTGGAGGCAGTTCCTGTTGAGTATGAAGGCAATGTGTTCCCTCAAGGGTGATCTTATCACTTACTGAGGCAAGTGGACTACTACTGAGGAAGCTGTTCAGTATCTAAGAGAATTAGCCGTGGTAGAGGTGGTCTACAGTGACAAGGACAACATTCAGTTCAGTAAAGATCTGGATGACTTCCAGTACCCATCAGCCATGTGGAGGAGGTCTGTGCAAAATGCTCTGGTGTTGTACATCAACACCCTGGCAATGATGGACTGGCCACACCTTGAGATACCACCTGTGAAGAGACTGTCCAGCTGGCACTAGTGTTTCAAGGAGAATCCTTGTCCTTCCTTCTCATCCCCACAGGCAGCATCTGTGTTGTCAGGGTGCTCCAGCGAGTCAGCCTCCCCCTGCCAGAAGGAGAGGGAGACCCAGGTGCCTGTTGCATGGCACCATCTAGTTCTTCCAGTGTGAACATGGGAGGACGCATGGAAGAGGGACCTCCATCTTGTAGCTAGGAGCCCATGTATGTGAACTGCAGGGAAAGACAGTTACTTAGAAGAGGTCATCCAAGAAGGGTACTGCACCAGTTGCTGCCAAGACAGCAGAATACAACTGGCGATCCCCTAGACACAGAGTAAGCGCTGAAAATGTACCCTCTTCTGAGTTTGGTGAAACGACTTCTGGCCTGACACCAAAGGAATCAGAGAGTGAAGCTCCAGGCAGTAGCAGAGGGCCCCTGCCTCTGGCCGGGTGGAGGAAAGGGACAGCAAATCTTACTGGACTATATGGATTCAATGGCCTGGTACATCGAATCCAGAGGGGTATAAGGCTTTGGTGGACACCAGTGCACAATGTACTGTAATGCCATCAGGATATGAGGTGGAAGGATCCATCTGTATTTGTGGAGTGACAGGAAGATGTCAAATGTTTTCTGTATTGGAGGCTGAGGTGAACCTAACAGGGACAAGTGGCAGAAGCATCCTGTTGTGGCAGACTCGCAGGCTCTGTGTGTTCCTGGTGTAGACTGCCTCAGGGAAGGGTACTTCAAGGACCCAAGAAGGTACTGGTGGGCTTTTGGTGTAGCTACTGTGGACACTGAGAAGATTAAAGCGGATGGTTGTCTATCCTACCTGGCCTCTCTGTCGTGGGGTTGCTGTGGGTCAAAAAACAGCTGGTGCTGATGGATACAGTGACAGTGCATGAGTGACAGTATTGCTCCAAACAAGATTCCCTGGTTCCCATTCAAAAGTTGATTCATCTATTGGAGAGACAAGGAGTGATCATCAAGACTCACTCACCCTTTAATAGTTCCATGAGGCCAGCGTAAAAGTATGACAGAGGGTGGAGGTTAACAGGGGACTATCACGGCCTGAGCGAAGTCATGCCACTGTTGAGTGCCAGTATGTGGGACAAGCTAGAACTCTCCAGTAAGAACAAGTCATTGGCAGCCAAGCCATATGCCTAAGCTGATACTGACAAAGCGTTCCTCTTGATCACTTTGGCAGCAGACTGCAGGCCACAGTTTGCTTTCATGAGGAGGGGTGTCCGGTATACCTGGAACCAACTGCCCAAGGGTTGAAAGCACAGTCTTACCATTTATATTTGACTGACACAGACTGCACAGGAACAGTGTGAAGCCACTGAATACCTGCAATACACTGATGATGTCACCATGTGGGGCAGCACTTTAGAGGAAGCATCTTAGAAGTGGAAAAGAATAGTTCAGAACCTTCTGAAAGATGGTTTTGCCATGAAAAAAAACAAGCTTAAAGGACCTGCACAAGAAATCCAATTCTTGGGATTAAAATGGCAAGATGGAAAATGTCATATCCCCATGAACGCAATAATAAGATAATAACTATTTCCCCACCAGTAAACAAGAAAAAAACACAGGTTTTTTTTTTGAGGCATTGTGGATTACTGGAGAATGATTGTGTGTTCCAGGTTACAGTTAGCTTGTGAGCCCTCTCTATTGAGCGACACTAAAGTAGAACTATTTTGAGTGGGGCCCTGAGCACCAACGGGCCTTTGAATAGATCGAAGAGGACATATTTTTGTGGTAGCCCTTGGACCAGTCCTGATGGGATCAGCTGTGAGAAACATGCTCTACATTGCAGCCTTGGAGCATGGCCTCAGCTGGACTGTCTGGCAGAAAACACCTGCAGAAACCCAAGGTCAATCTTTAGGGTTTTGGAGCCAGGGGTATTGAACATCCGAGGCCAACTACATCCTGTCTGAAGAAGAGATACTAGCGGTGTATGAGCAGGGCTGAACTGCTTCAGAAATTGTTGCAACAGAAGCACAGCTCCTCTTGGCACCACAGATGCCTGTGCTATACTGGATGTTCAAAGGAAGGGCCCCTTCTATCCATCATGCAGCTGATGCTGTGTGGAGTAAGTAGATAGGGTTGATCACACAAAGGGCTTGAATGGGAAACCCCAACTGTCCAGGAATCCTGGCAAGAGATCTTGGTGCATCATTCAGGGAGGTGACTTGTGCCCAAGAAGTGGCACCATATAATGATTTATCAGAAGATGAAAAACTATATGGTCAGGTTAGTGACAGATCCTGTTGTGTAGTAGAAAACCATTGGAAGGGGAAAGCTGCTGTGTAGCGTCCCACACAGAAAGATGTAAAAGCTGTCAAAGGAGAAGGCAAGGCAAGTCGTTTGCAGAAGGGAAAACCGTCTAGCTGGCCTTAGAGAAGTGAACTGACTCATGGAGGATGGCAAACACCCTGTAGCGTGTCTACAGCAGTGTAGACAAAACAACTAGCAGCACAGAGGTAAACCCATCTGGACTACTGCACTGTGGCAAGACATTGCTGCCCAGACAGAAAAATTATTGTAAAGATATACATTGTACAGATGCTCGTACATTGTACAGATGCTCATAAGCCCTAGGGCTGCGCTACTGATGAACTTCAAAACAACAAGGAGACAGACCAGACTGGCAGAACAGAAGTGTCTCAGTTGGAATAGGACTGGGAACTAAAGGGTGAGTTATTTGTAGCTCAGTGGTCCCATGAAACAAGAAGACACTTAGGGAGACATGCAACATGCAGATGGACTTGTGATCAAGAGGGGTTGAAGAGTCTTCCTCATTGGAGATCTTCAAAAGCCATCTGGATATGGTCCTGCTCTAGGTCGCCCTGCTTAAGAAGGGGATTTGGACCAGATGATCTCTAGAGGTCCCTTCCAACCTCAGTCATTCTGTGATGCTGTGAGGTGGAAATGACCATTGAAACCATCATACAGGTTACCTATGAATGTGGAAGAGTGATTCAGATCTTTAGTGAGATGAATGTAGTCCCAGATGTCCATGCCTTGAAAGAAAATTGGCAATGACAGTTTCTTTCTTTTTCAGCATAGTACAACACTCAGTCTCCAGCTTTTTTAATTATAAAGGGAACAGGAACTGAGTATCTGAAATTTATGCTGCTTATAACATCAATTGAATTCCAGTATACCCATCCTGGCAGAAGAAGTAGATGAGACTCTGGCATGCTTTGGTGGCAACTAATAAGAGTCTCTAGGTTCATCCAGTTCCTGACCATTTAAGCTGTTTCAAGTGAATTTCTGTAGGATATACAGAGATAACATAGCTTCTTAAGTGCCACAAGACTGTCAGTGAGTAATGGAAATCAGTTTTGATTTATTGAGGATCATCTACAGTTGGTAATGCTAGAGTCGAAAGGCTTGATATTTATTCTCTTCAGTACTACCAACCAGAAACTTTGACCTCAAGGAATTACTTCTCAAGTGTACTGTTGCAACTTGACAAAAGAGAGTTCTTGTAAACCCCAGAGGTGATACAACTGTAGTTAACCCCAAAGAGGAGTCAGTTCTTGCTAGTACACCATGTTTAACAGAATATTTAATTTTAATTTTCTTTTCAAGATAATTCTTTATTTACAATTAACGGCAGGCAAAAATTTGAAAGTAAGAATTTAATGTTTTTTTAGGTGCTTTCTGAACAATCTGTGATGCCTGGAGGAAAGGCTATGGTAATCATAGGTTTTAGGTATGAGTTTCAAAACTACAGTCCCAGTTGTATAGTGATAAGGTTTGTTTTCTTGTCTGTGGTGAGAATAGTCTGTTTTCATGCCATTACTCAGTACTGTGGGTTCTGTTCTCAACTGTGCAATCATTTTTTTAGTGTCCTGGGTAATTATGTATTAACAGGATATTTGACACTTCACTGTTCATCTCTATCCTAAACCAGTTATGAGCAAGTTAAATGCTAGGGAAGCAGCACAGATATTTATAGTGTCCTATTAGGATGATCCTTTTCCACAGTGAAAACTGACCGTTTACCTTTTTCTTCCTTTCCTGTAGACTGTTACCTCTGTGTGAGGAAACTACCTAAAATTGAATAGTGAGTGCTAGCTCATTCTTTGTTACTTCGCTGCATCCAGATCACCACGAGCTTCTTGGAAATCAGCCATTCTTGCAATTATAAACTTACTTTTATCAGTACTTTTACTCTGCAGGAAGTGAGTTAGATTGAAATTTTATTTCTTAGTTATCTTCTAATTATCCATGTATGCTTTGCTGCTTCTCCTTTTCCGTGCATGATCCTTGAGCTTCTTTGTGTGCCTGTGGTCCTTCTACACTCAGAAATACACAGAGATTAACTGCACAGAAGAGACATAATTCAGGCACTGCTGTTGCCTACAACATTTATTCAACCTACAATGTTGCAATGCTTTTGTTAAACTATACTATTTTAAAGTCAAGTTTTTAGTCTTTAATTGATGTAAGAAGTGCATGGAACTAATAGCTCTGTTTTCTCTCCCAGTGTTCCTCACTGGGAGGGCTGCTATGTATGCAATGCAAAGTAAGCGTTGCATAGACATTTGGAAAGCTAAAGCAGTGGTCAAAAGAGGAAGATTTTATGACAGGGCTTGATGCAGGTAGGCAGCCTAATGTTTGTTCCAGATCCATGACAAGGCGACAGAAGAAGGTCTGCAGTGCTTAACGTTAGGGTCACTGTTACAGATATCACCGTGGTACTGATTTGAACTACTCTGATGTCCAATTTCCTAATACATGACTCTATAGCTTTGCCACTTTCTGAGAATTAGTGTCTATACTTGTTCAGATCTGTTTCATTTCACACCTATTTTTTTCCACTTGTTGGCCAAATTATAGAAGGCAGAGGTGTTCTCAGTAACTCTTTCTGCAAAGCAGATGTGATGTGTGTTAACAGATTAGCTGTTTTTTGTTTTGTTTGTTTGTTTGTTTGTTTATTTTGCAGTTTATGAACATAAATAAAACAGCTGATCAGGCTTCTTTAAGCCAGCCTCATGTGAATTTGGTGCCCTATCCTGGAAAAAAAATACATTAAATGACAGCTGACAACATCTGTTTGCTTTGTGGTCTAATCAATAACTTCTGTACCCAGCAGCTGCAGATACAATCCAGCAAGACTGGGTAGCAATCTAAACTCACTTAACATTTCTGCTGCACCATTAAAATTACCACAGATGTACCACCGTGCATCCTACCATTGGAGCTGGGATCATTGTATTTCCTTTCAGTACAGCTGCACAAAAAAACACTGATATTTCACTGCAAGAAGTGCAAATATCCATCTGCTAAGATTAAGTGGTTAGTTACTTAAAATAGCTTTTAAAGTAATTAACATTTATCTTAGCATCTCCACGGAGCATGAGGTAGTGGTCATTATGCAGTTCTTTGTAAAATCAATCAGACAAATAAAAAATCAACTAACCAATCAACCAAAAAAACTTACTGTCAGTTATTTAATGTAGCTAAGTTTAAGTAATTTAATAAACTTCGTTAAATTAATCCTTGCAAGAGAATCATCATAGGCAAATATTTTACTATTCTCACTTAATAGAAGCAAAGGACCTTTTAGAAAATATGTATTTATTGACTTTAAAATAGGTGGACTTCCTAGTAAATGTCTGGAAACATTCTGAACTCCATTTTCCTAATTATCATTGATAAGAACCAACATTTTTTAAAGTAAAAGCACTTCTCTTTTCTCTGTCTCTCTCTCTTTTTTTTAGTTCAACTGTATAGAGGATGTAAGTAGCTGTCAGAAACTTCTTAGCTATACCCAGAATATTTCAGTCTAAATTTTTCTTTTCAATAGAATAGACGTTTTGAAAGTCAGCTTAGATGTAGAGGAAAGTTGGAATTAGACAGTTTTTCCTTTCAAGTCACTATACTTGACACTGGCTGCTGATTACTGTTTAAAAAAGAATACTTAGTCTTAAAAAAATAAGTGAGAGGGAGAGAAAGAATTTTAAATGTATCTGAAATAATGTTGTGAAAATGCATCCCTAAATATGATTTATACAGCAAATTAAACTTAATTTTCCTAATGGGTATTTTGATGTTGTTACCTGTATGGATTTTCTTCAAAGAAAACTAGTTGCGTCCTTCAGTGCAAGTGGCAATTTGCTGGTGAACATTTCCTTAGGCTCCCTTTTAAAAGTTTTGATAATGAGTTGGAGCTGAGTATAGACCATAATACTTTAAGATTTTTATTACATCTGTACTTTAGACTCTGTTTCTTTTTCCTTCCAAGGTTTGCCTTATTCCTAGATCTGCTCATGGTACAAATCCAGCAAGTGCACAAATGGCAGGGATGAAGATTCAACCAATTGAAGTGGATAAAAATGGGAGCATTGATATCTCCCATTTAAAAGCAATGGTGAGTATTTAATCAGCTTGAACGTTCAAGTCAGGAACATTCCTGCTCAACAGGTAATAGTTTTGACAGCTGAATCAGATTTTCTTTTGAGAGAAAATAGGGCAAAAAATAGGGAATGCATGCTTGAAAAGGCATAAGTAATTCTTTCCCTTTTTCTCACTCACACACAAGCCATGTGACGCTTGTGAGATTTCCTTTAATTTGAGGATCTTTTGTGCAGGAGTGGCTGAGTAAGTCTCTCCACACAGTAGGCTCTTTTACAGCAGAACTTTTTCATCTGCATTTAGTATTTGAAATGAATGGAGCATGTTTGTGAGTCTGAAACATTTGAAGCTGCACTTTAGCCTGCACTTGGTGAAATTCAAGAGCACCTCTGCTGGGGAGGGTGTTGCTAGGCAACTTTTTTCACTTTTTTCAGTAGATTGGCTTCAGGTGAATCCTGGGAATTCAAGGGATTAGCAGGACAGGTTTCTGAAAATACGTATTTGAGCAGGCTTTTATGGTAGTAGTAGAACTGTGTTGCTGCAAGTGGGGGGATGGTCATTGGATCACAAAACCTGGAAGGGCAGGTGCTTCACTTGGCTTTTTTTAAGGTTTCAGAAGTGGCTATTTTTTGTCTTTTCATACCATGCTTTCTTCCACACTTTAAAATTCTGTCCTTTTAAGAAAATACTCTTTCTGCATTGGTATTGCTGAAGGAAAGAGGCCAATATCTTTTGCTGACTATGAATGGCTTAGACTATCTGCTGACAGACTTGCGTCTCACCCATAAAGCACATGATGACATTAGTTACGTGCTTTTGTAAAGATCTTGTCCTAAAGAAGTCTTCTGAGCCTCAATGACTGTTTCCTTTGTCTCCCTCCCCGCCTCCAGGTGGACAAACACAAAGAGAACTTGGCAGCCATCATGATCACATACCCTTCCACCAATGGTGTGTTTGAAGAGGAGATCGGGGATGTGTGTGATCTGATTCACAAACACGGAGGCCAGGTTTACCTGGATGGAGCAAATATGAATGCCCAAGTATGTAATCTCCTAGGCAGATGTATTACAACTGTGCATGTGCTTTCCCTGGAAAAAAATAGCACATCAGTACTCAGTTCAGACCATAAATTCATTACAAGATGGCACAGGGTGTAGGGGAAGAGTTGAGGATTCCAAGAACAGTAGTAAAAGCTAGTGGTAATACAGCTCTTTTTGATTTGAGTCTGCCCTGAAATACGTTGTAAGATGTATGAGTTGTTCAATGAAAATGGCTCAGTCTGCCTAATCTTTGCAAAGGCATTCTTTACATGTGAATAAGAATTCCTAAAGGAAAAAAACAAAACAAAACAAAACAAAACCACAGTGTTTGCATCAAATATTTTTTGTGATGCATCATGTTAAGGGAAAATGAAAAAATATGTAACATCTCTTACAATGTAATTTTCTTGAAAGCAGTAACAGGTGTTATGGTGCCAGGGAATCAGTTTGCATGTAAAGAGTATCTTGAAAGTATTCCCTTCACAGGTGGGTCTGTGTCGTCCTGGAGATTATGGCTCTGATGTCTCTCACTTAAACCTCCACAAAACCTTTTGCATTCCCCACGGAGGAGGAGGACCTGGAATGGGACCAATTGGAGTGTGAGTATCTCTTTATTAGCTTTTTCTTAAAAAAAAAAAATAAAATAAAATTAAATCCACCAAATAAAGAAACAAAATCCCTTAGTGAATCTTGCTTGGCAGTTCACTTAAGTACAGAGCCATTAACATGAGAGGTGTATTGCTGTTTGTAAACTTTAGTCCTTCTCCAGGATAATCTTGTGCTGATTTGTTGAATGGTGAAGTTCATGTGTATTCCCAAGCCCTGACTTTGGGGTCCTGTTGGCCCTTTAGTATGTGTGGTAGATCTTGTTCAGCAGTCTGTTTCTGGAGAAATACAGAGATGATTTGTGGGCTTTGAGGACTGATACTGTATGTAGTCCAGAACACTGAAACGGTGAATGAAGAACATGCATCTATCCTATAGACTAATTCTGTTCTTAAAAAAAAATAAAAAATAAAAAAAAAACCACCACCACCAACAAAACAAAACAGACATGTAAAATATCATTTTGATTTGGATAGCTGCGTGAGTATCTTGTGACAATTTGTAAAACGAGTGCCATCCTCCATTGTCACTGGTTGAGCTAATGCACTTTCTGTTGATGAAGTGGTGGTCAGTGAAGTTTGGTAGACTATGTTTAGAAGGAAGATGAAAAGAAGCTACTGCTGAAAATGTCCAGGAATGGCAACACACATTTAAGTTCTAATATCAACGTGTTTGTTTTAGGAAGAAGCATTTGGCTCCCTACTTGCCTACCCATCCTGTCATCAAAATTCAGACGGATAGAGATGCATGTCCTTTGGGTACTGTCAGTGCTGCACCTTGGGGTTCCAGTGCTATATTACCTATTTCCTGGGTGTATATCAAGGTGTGTAGACCTTTTTTAAGGAGTATCAGCTGAAGGTCTGTTTCTGTTTCAGCTAGTCTGAGGAACACTACCACTGGAGTCACATAAACAGATTTACGAGCAACTCTTCATAAGCTATTTGCACAGACTGCAATGCATCCATGGCATGGTCAGAGGTTATTTAAATCCTTTGAATCTCCTTGTTTTCTGGTAGAACTGCCTATTGCTATCTGTTGCAATTAGTAATATGGCAAGGCTGGCCAGTAGTGTTGTATCCATATGACCTGCTTAATACTTTCTATCTCTCGTCGGTAATAATTCTTGAGACAAGTGGACTCCGAGCGCACAAGAAAGCTGCAGTCAGGCTTGCCCCTCCGCTCTCTCTGACATTAAAGTTTTTATGTTTAAAAGCTGGTTGGTAATTACTGTTTTTCCTAACTGTCCTCTATCTAAAGAGACTACTGTGAAGGCTGCTTTGGCATTCTCCTTGCCAGCTTAACTTCAAAGTGCAGTGTTAAGAAAGCCAAACACAGCTCAATTCCAGCATTTTCCTCTTGCAATGCCTCAACAGAGAAGTAAATACGTGTCTGTGTTCATTTGGCCCTGGTGTGTGTTAATGCACGGTATCATCTGTGACATGACACCAGCAAGCAGAGTTTGGGTTGCTGGGACAGTCTGTACAGACAGCACAAACAGTTCTTGGGTGGCTCTCTGGGCGCTCCTTCCCTGGGGATGAGGATGGCAGCAGGCAGCATGTACAGTCAGAAGCCCATTGATGAAATTCATGAGTTCTGCTCTCTTTTTTTCCTGTTCATTTCAAAGCTGCTCAGTTTGAGGAGAGGTCTGGGCTGTTCACTCATTTACTTTCAGCAAATATTCTTAGGCTACAAGCCATGTATACCACAGTTTCTCTTAAGTAATACCCAGTGCTTTTCTGTGAGTGTAGTGTGGAAACATGCAGTAGCATTGCACTGCCATAAGCGAGCCAGATGCATTAGTGTGCTGGCTGTAATGTCATGTTTGCCAGTACAAGAACACACTTAGCTTGCTTGGGAATGTCTTTAGATCTGTTTCTTCATGTTATTCCTCTTTCAGACAATGGGAGCGAAAGGTCTTAAACATGCTTCTGAGATTGCTATATTAAATGCAAACTACATGGCAAAGAGGCTAGAGAAGCACTACAAAATCCTTTTCAGAGGAGTAAGAGGCAAGTATTGGACAATCTGATTTCTTCTACAAAGCTAACATTTTTTTATAATGTTTTGTGTAAAAGTTGGCTTGCAGTATAGTTCTTATCTAATACTACACGGCAGCTATGTCTCAACCTTCTCCTGATGCAGTTCACAAGGAGAGAAATAACCTGCCACACGGCTTCTGTGGAGGTACCAGAATGAAACTGAGGTACTTGGAAGCAGAAGAAAAAATACCTATTTGTAGTTAGATGAAATGATGACAGAAGATGTAATAAACCTTGGCATCAGATTGTTCTCCATGAAGTCTAATAGCAAATTAAGGAAACAGTAAAAAAAGGGGAAGCAACAACGTTAGACCTCCAAGTCTCCCATAAGCTCTCCAAATCCCACACAACAATGAGAGAATTCAAACCAATTTTTGGACTTCTGTTTTCCCTTGCACACATCCTCCGATAAAAAATAATAAATTCTTTCCTCATTTCTATTCTTTGTTCTCCTCTGTGAAGAGGGTGAGAATCACCTCAACAATGTGAAATACTTCCGCTACATTCTAGTTCCCTGCTACAGCTCTTCTGTCCTGCAGGGCAGGAATCATGAATAAAAGATGAAACAATTATCTGTCTGTTATAGTAGACTATCATAACTATCAGAGAATGCAGTTTTGCTGGTTAAAGCTGAATGCCACCAGAGAAAACCTGAGTACAGTATGTATGCTCTTCAAAATATATGTCTTTAATTCAATGGAGTACACATTGGCTAAACCTGCAGGCTGCATTTGAAGAGAATATACTATTTCCTCACAGAAGTAAATAGAAATTTCAAATTTTAAAGTAGTCACTAATGAAGTAGAACAATGTACTTCAGGATCATGGATTTCAGTCTTCAGCCTCTCCATAATAACAATGTGAGCTTTCCTCTGACATAACGTGAAACTGATTATTTTGTACATGGCTAATTTGAGAAAGCCTAAATCCCAAATGGTGTTGGATCACTGACAAATCCACTTATTTTTCAGAGTACTTACGAATTATAGGAGTTACTTTGACCACCTTTTCCTAGATCTTGGAAAATGAGGCCTCTTAAGGTAGTATTGGACTCAGAGGGCCAGTGTTCAAATACTGGGTTGTATAGCCTTTATCTGCTATTTTCTCTGGTTTGAGTTTTTGCCAAAGCGGTTATTTGTTAACTTGTCTTTTTTTTTCTTTTGTATTCTCCACAGAACCAATGAGAATAGACTGTTGGTAGGTTGTGTTGTTCTCCCAGCAAGTAAACATGGTGTACACTTTTTTTGCTTACAGGTTATGTAGCCCATGAATTCATTTTGGATACGAGACCTTTCAAAAAAACAGCAAATATTGAAGCTGTGGATCTTGCTAAGCGACTTCAGGATTACGGTGAGCCAAGTATCTCTCTTTTTTTTTAATATATATAAATAGCAACTTTAGTGAGAATTTCCTAAATCTCTTCTAAAGGGTGCCCAAAATGTTCTAGTCCTGTGCTTATGGATGGTGAACCTGCCATGATTGTCTCAGGTCTCCTCATGTTTATTAAGAGCTTAGAGAGCTTTTGCATCCATTGAGTTGTAGTAGCTACTTAGGAGCCTGCTGCTACTTCCCAGCCTTTGTAAACTGCCCTCCAAATGTGCAGTTACATGACCCTTAGACATTGGAGCAAATGGGTTGGAGCTGAGAGCTCAGTAAGATTCCAACATCAAATACATGCATGGAAACTAAACACCAATGCTTTTGAAGTAGGATAATGGGATTTAAACACTTCTATCCGAGTGCAGTTTAGGAAGAAGTGTTTCCCCTGGGCTTGACCACTCCAAGGTTGCCTTTCTTTACACTTGCTGTAAAGAATCTGATCTGCAGCCTAAACAGAGGTGTCGCAAGGCTGTATTTAGCAGTAGTCCAGGAAAGGAACCATGAGAGACCACCTTCTCTTTTTTTCCCTCGCCTCCCAGTGCACAGTCTGTATTCAATCTCACTTTCGCATTCAGCCCGTCGTAAGAAGGTAAAGGGACAAAATACTTGTACTGTAGTGAGCGTCAGGGAATGCAAATCACCCTGGATAGAAGTAACATACTTTGGGCTGAAAACTAACAAAAGCAAAAAGCACAGATTTTAAGAGAGTTTCGTTATCAATGTGTAACTTTACACTCTATTGTAAATAACAAAATGAAATTATCCTTTGATGTATAAAAATGAAGGTACTTGACACTACGAGGAAAAACTTCTTTACTGTGAGGGTGACAGAGCACTGGAGCAGGTTGCCCAGAGAGGTGCTGGAGTCCCCTTCTCTGGAGATCGTCAAAATGCGCCTGGATGTGATCCTGTGCAACGTACTGTAGGTGACCCTGCTTGGGCAGGGGGCTTGGACTCAATCTCCAGAGGTCCCTTCCAACCCCACCCACTCTGTGACTCTGTGACTGTGTCTTACCTTTACAGTGAGTGCCCTACCGATCCATATGTTCACTCCTGTAAAGATTATAGAAAGGGCTAAATTTGTGAATCAATTGCTAGCTAACACATATGTTAACTTCTAACCTATTGTGAGTGACTGATTTCCTCTTTTTCAGGTTTTCATGCTCCAACCATGTCCTGGCCAGTGGCAGGGACACTTATGATTGAACCAACAGAGTCTGAAGACAAAGCAGAGCTGGACAGGTTTTGTGATGCAATGATCAGTATTCGGCAGGAAATTGCTGAAATAGAGGAGGGCCGGATGGACCCCCAGATTAACCCATTAAAGGTAAGATGACATGTAGAGCAAGTTACCAGCATCAGCTTAACCTTGGAGACTTACTTGAACCCATTTGAGCCCCTTTCCTGGTCTTTCAGTACTCCAGAAAATAACTGTGTGCAAAAATGAAATATAACATTAACCATTGTGCAAGCTTGAGTGAGCATCATGAGGCTGAATGTTACAAGCCTTAAGCACAGTTTGGGGGGCCACATGAATATCTTGAAATTCAACTTCTTTAGAAACCTTAAACGTTCACAAAATTTGAATTTCATCTTTTTCAAGTAAGAAGCTCAAACTTTGCAGGAACAGCAGAGAAATTTATTTAAGGAAGCATATGATCTATAATTTTGGGGGCCATCTCAAAGTAATGAGGGAGAAGTTCTTATTTATCTGATTCAAGAAGAGAAGAGAAGTGAAATGACCTTAAAGCTAACAGTAAAATAAAGACTGGATGAATTATTTTAGCAACTGTAGCATAAAACTGTTATAGGCTCACATTCTGTTCAACTCTGCTGTAAAGTTGCACTGAATTTTTAAGTACTGAGAGGATTTAGTGAAAAGCTGGAAGCATATTCAAACCTTGTGTGATATTGTTAGCAAATTGAAAAAATCTAGATACTGACTTGCTTCCCATTTTAAATCTTTTTTTTTCCCTGAGATACATTGTATTTTAAAGAGACTCTCTATACAGTAATCTGAATTATTTATATGTAGTTAAGTGAATTTGAAGGAGGAGTCACACTGATATGTTCAACTGAATCCACTAATTTCATGTCTTAAACATGTCTTTCTACTTGTAGATGTCACCACATACTCTAAACTGTGTCACTTCTTCGAAGTGGGATCGTCCTTATTCCAGAGAAGTGGCAGCGTTCCCACTGGTGAGTAAATGATGGAATTCTAGTGATGTGGTAATACATAAATTTGCTTTCTGCTCTGTGGTTTTCTGGTCTGTTGCAGAACTAATCCGGTAAGAATAAAAACTTTAGAGCCATTTATTATCGTTACTCAGATTTTGTGTGTGTCTACAGCAGTTCTATTAGTTCTGTTTTCAAGACAAGGAAAAAGATCTTTAAAAAAATGTCTCTACACATGAAGTGTGAACTTGGATTTCTAAATCTCAGCATTTAAGTATTGGATAATCTTGTTGGGAAGTGAGTAAGTCCAGTCACTTCAATTTGGACATACTGCACCAGAGCCTCCAGAAAAAAAGTCCCACATCGTGATGTTCAACACTCTGCTGCAAAGAACTCAGATAAGGGCTTGACAAGATGCAAGGTCAGCATGTGGCAAGCAACACAGATGTGAGACAGCTACAAATAAGGCCAGATTGGAGCTGGATGTATGAGACTTCTTCAGAGCACTATCTAAAATTGCTTCCACAACCTTGACAGCCAACTAAGTATGTGTAACTTTTCTCACTTGAAACTGAATTGCACCTGTTTTATCACTATGTACTGTTCAAAGAAGAATTATTTAACTATGCTAGTGAAGTTTGCCACCTTGCTTTATTTTAATTTAATTTTCAGATAAATTATAACTGTATTGAACAGCACAGGTCTTAGTGGTCTGTACCACTTTTCTTTGGTTTCTATCTGTTAGCCAGTTATTCAAAGGATCATAGTTTTCCTTCATTCCATGATAACTGCTTCCTTGCAAGCCTGTGTTAGAGGACACGGTTGCACTTTTTTCAAAATCTGAATATTCTTTCTACTGCCATCTCTATTATACATGCTTGTTAACTTTAAGGGATTGAAAATAGATTGGAGGTATGACTTCACTTAAAAAATCCACTTTTCCAACATCTGTCATTCTTAAAACTTACAGTGTCTATTACATTTATACACATTTGCTGGCATAAAAATTACAATAATTAGTCAATTTTTTCTTCTGCATTTAGCCATTTGTGAAGCCTGAAAGCAAGTTTTGGCCCTCAATTGCTCGCATTGATGACATATATGGAGATCAACATCTTGTTTGTACCTGCCCACCAATGGAAGCCTATGAATCTCCCTTTTCTGAACAGAAGAGAGCATCTTCATAACACTGCTTCCAGCTGCCTGAGTTTCTGAGTCCATCAGGATGGCATTTTCCTTCCAGACCTGATAGGGAATTTATATACCATGTATATTTTGGATAATCACCACATCTGTTAATTCATTCACTGCTCAGTTAAAATGTAAATACAATCAGTATGTTAGGTATAAACAAAATGTGTTTGTTCCACAGCAGCTGATGTTAAAGTTGCCTTGATTCAGCATTTTGTCTGTTTTGTGCTAAAGTTTTAACAATTAACACCCAATTTGCAATGTGGCATAGAAAATATGGTGAAAAAAAGGTAGAAAAGGTGCAGATGCAGAAGGCAATAGTAATAAACCTTAACTGCAACAGTATAATTGTTTATATTTTGGATAAACAAATGAAGTAGATTGTTTAATTTACTTCACATTTTACCAGTAGCATTGCTAATGTTAATATTTCATAGTTTTTTTTTTACCTACCAACGTTAGTATTCTAATAAAATTGGTCAGAATTTTAAGCGTCATCATTTTCTGGATTTTAACTTTTTAGCTGGTTTTATCCAATGTAGCAGTGTGGAACTGAGGCTCCTGAAACGTAAGTTCTGATTTGTCAGAATTGCCACAGTGGTAACAGATTCTACACGAAGCAGGATACTGGCAGAGATTAACATTGAGATAAATCTGTGATTTTTAATGATTAGTTTTACTGAGCAGTAACAAACTTACCTTTTTCTGTATCACATCATTTTTTCCTTGAGGTTCCATCTAATCCTCTCCTCTTATTCCAGAGAAGGCATGAAGCAACTTTTCTAATATATTGTGAAGTGCTTAGTTTGAGTTAAATCTTGTCTAACAGAGCATTTTCCTTACGTAATTTCTCAAATCTCTTATTTTGGATATTGGTTTTGGTTTACACAGTGTACCCAACTTGCATTGCTTTATCAAGTATACAGCTTGTGTAAAAATGATTCAAAACTTTAGCTCTGGCCCTCCAAGAATACTGAGAGAAGCCTGAGACCAGAGCCCTACTGCACATAAGGCCATATTCAATGATTAAGTAGCCAGAATGCAAACTGTGAACAGGGTCATCTTCTAACCTGTTCCCAGTCATATTTATATAAAACCTATCTGTCCAGTTACACAGACAGACTGCATATGTGACAGCAAAAGAACGCATCTGAACGAACATGGTCTGTGCAGGTTCAACTGTGTTTGACGCAAGGGAGCGCCCCTGTAGTGACAACCTCATTTGGCCACACGAAGCAGGATTTGGTGAATCAGGAAGCAGGTACCACTTAGGAAAGGACTGCATAGTTTTGCACCTTAAAACCAGGATCTACTCAACCTCTTCTTGAATGACATGCACAGTCATGCCCAGAAGCTTCCTCTGAAGTGACACAAATGAGGCTAGTGTTTACAGCACTATATTAAGTACTGTACTTTTGGGTTCCTTTAGGAGCTGTGGAGTTGCAACGCTTACCTACCCTATGACTTCCATGTGCAATTAGTTAACCAGAAAAACTGTAGATGACTGGAGATAGGTTTTTCACTACAGGAAGGCTGGGCCCAGGTATCAGTTTTGATTTAAAAAGCTGCACCTAGATCCCAAAATGTCTAAATACATAGTGAAGAACAACAGAATTTTCTAATGTAGACTCTACTACTGAAAAGGGCATTTTTCAGTAGCTACTGATATAGCACTGTGGGGGTAAAAAAAAACCGTGAAACACCAGTGTAAATTCACTTGCAATATAAGGAAAGGACAAGGTCTTCTCAAGCTACCTAAACATTTGGTAAAGGCACTTTTATGTTGCCTGATTGTGTCTGTTACTGTGCCTTTTACTGTAGAGAGACTGAAAAAAATTTTACACATTTGCATTAAGTGGTGAACTTCCCATTGTTGCCCTTAAACTAACAAATTTGCAGATAATGGTAATTAACAGTAAACCCAAAGTAATTACAATGAAGTAATATAAATCAGAAATAACCACATTTCCTGGTAGGCAAGATTTACTAATAGTTCTGAATTAAAAATACGTTTATAAGTGTGTCCTTGTAAACATAAATCTGAACCACTCACCTAAAAATAACCATTCAAAAAAATAAATGAATACTACCATCATTCATGTAAGGCTGGGGTATGAATTAAAAATTGTGTTTTCCTATGCACAGTTTTGAGAGCTTTCCCTCTCAAAATGGTGCATAGCTACTATATAGCTGATCAATTAATTGGTAAAAGCTATTGAATGAACAAACAAGGCATCTTTGCTTACTGCAAAAATGCATATGATCGCCACAGAGGTAAAATTACATCTGTTTTCCCTATAAAATGTAGAGCTACCACTTGGTAAAACACAGAAGTTCAACAGGATATAAGACTGCCTACAGCTCTTTTAAACTGTATGCTTACTATTAATACTAATTCACCTACTGAACAAAGGCTGAATCTTCATTCTCATAAGCACAGAAAAAGCCAAAGAGCTAATTCTTTTAAAACTGTTCAGCCACACCTGTTTGTTTGTTTTTTGACACATTACTAGAGATTCTACCAACGTTATGGATTTGGGATGCTACTGAAATCCTAAGGAGAATGTGGGGAGAGAGAGAAGTTACTTTGAATGAAGTGAATAAGGCATTAATATAACTTTCGGCCATGAAAAAGAGGAATACCATGTACATCTGAATGACCAGTTCATTATGAATGATCTGATCGTTGAGCAGGGCACTCACAGCTCCCAGCTGCACCAAGCTGGGTCTGGCAGCAAGCACTGCCAGCCGGACAGGGAGGGCTCGCTCCAGCTCCGGTACATGGATTGAAATCTAACTACCAAGCTTCCTTCAAATGTGCAGCAGAGACCACAGTAGCTATACAACAGCCACTGCTGTAGAATATATGTGAGCCCATGAATACAGATGTTGGGTTGTTTTTTTCTTGATTTAACAAGTTTTTTTTCCACTGATAAATGAAAGGAATATAAAGCCTCAAGACTGAGAAAAAAGAAGCCCACCTAAATAAAATATGTAGTTATCTGGAAAAAAAAATCTCCTATAAAAATGATTTAAGTAACTGGATAATAGTAAAAACAAAATTAGCACTTTTCTGAATCATAAAATATTTAATAAGGTATATTTTGGGGGATATATTGTATATAAAATTTCAGATCACAATATGAAGCGATTTGAACCCTCTCCAAGCTAGCACTGCCTTCAATGCTGTGTAGATGTATTGCCACTGATACAAGACCTACTAAAAGCATACAGTTTAACTAATACAGAAGTGGCAGTTTTTTATATGAAATATTTTTTACACAACTAGAGTGTCTTGAATACCCTCTTTAAGTGCAAAAAACACAGATCACTTTACACTAATGCAGCAACAATGCATTCATATTGTTCTCATTAGTCATTAGTAGTCAACTTGCATAAGATACAAGAAAAGCACAATGAAGCTCACAAAAATAGACTAAAAATCAGCCTGTTCTTGCAAAAAAATACAGCATAATGGAAGAAAAAGACAAAAAAGGATTATGCACACCACAGAATTTGCTGTTCTTTAATCCAGCTGGCTTAAGTGCTGTTTCTGTTTTTTGCTGTTTTTTTTTCTTTTGTGTGTGTGTTTCTTTTTTTTTTTTTCCTTTTTTTTTTTTGTAAATCAAACCACATGGACCAGGCACAACTAATATTCAGGAGGCAGTGTGTAGCTAAAACTTCACTAACTTTTTGTCATCCCCATAATTTATTTTCCTCTGTCCTGAGGTAGTTACAAAAAAACAAATCATAAATTAAGCATCAGCTGGGCCAGTAAGAGCTGAGGCTTTCTTTTTTTTCTTTAAAAACTATTTGTTAACTGGCCAAAACTACCCTTGATGTTAAAAGACAGCTGAGAATTAGAGTTCTCACTACACCAAAAAGATGGCTATGAGGGGAAGAGGGTTAGCTGCTTCAAAATGTGACAATATATTGAGTCCCATCAAGCTGGCTGGTCCACTGTTGAATTTCCCATATTTATTCTCCTTTACTGTCTATAAAGTCACTGGGAGAAGTTTGGAAGGATCCGAGCATATCATCGTCCTTTACTGTAACCAGGGAAGAACTGGTCCAATAGAGTCTGCAGTATCTTGTTAGGAACCATGGTGTAGCCCTTTCCCAGGTCATAGCGGCAGGCAGGGCATGTGAAGACCTCAGCTCTGAAGGAGCGCTGTAAACAACTCTGGGACATACAAAGATTGAGAAGTAAATTGTGAGAACTTTGTTTTATATTGACAGCTTAACCAGCAAAACCTAAGGAATTACTATAAACCAAAGACACAATTTTCTGTACTTCCAGAAAAAAAGCAAGTCACTACCAAGCCCTCTGGAGCATATCTTTGCCTATGTGACTAAAACGACCTAGCAAAAGAACTGTGCTCTGGACTGTGATGTGAAACATTGAGCATGGGAGAAATTAAAAAACACCACTGCTGAGATTTCCATAATGCCTTTCTGTGAATCAGAGCCACATTTGCAGCTTCTTTCTAGCATCCCTGTGTTAGACTGCAGCAGCACTCTAGACCTCCACGTCAAGCTGAAGGTGAATATACAGGTATAATGTTTAAGAAACAGCATCCATATACCTCATCTGACAAGACTCAGTTAAGCCTTAAAGATGTATTTAGAATAATACAGTAATTTCTAATAAACCCAGATAATTTTCCTGTATTTACCCTGTATCATTTCAACAACTCTCCATTAAAGTGTTACACATTTTAAAGATGTTTTCATTCCTTAATTATGAAAAATTAAATTATTGTTACTGTATTAACATCTGGCTCCTGGACCAAACCATTTCCTAACATAACTCCTCTGAACACAATGGAATGACAGTGATGGTAAACTTGACTCATTATGTCTATCAGGATTTATACCAAGCACACTTCCACCCTTTATTACATAAAATTAACATTACACAGCAATCACTGAAGGCAAACTTGCTGCAAGTTATTGCTCAGAATGCTAGGCACTAATTATCATCTTTCTAAAATACATTTTGGCTCTAGTGACTGGTGT
Source organism: Chauna torquata (assembly GCA_013399475.1). Lineage (NCBI taxonomy): Eukaryota > Metazoa > Chordata > Aves > Anseriformes > Anhimidae > Chauna > Chauna torquata. The sequence goes on from VXAL01004449.1 coordinate 136,853, forward strand.
CTCAGAGCCAAGAAAACAGCCCAGAGCATGACCGAGTTTATTCTTACTTTACAGACGTTGTGGAGGCACTCTGTTGTCACTGGCTGGTAAACCAGCTCCTGGCAGCAGACACACATAAAGGATTGTTCCAGTTTCTTCAGAAAATTCTAGTGTAGGGCAAAGGAATAAAAAAGACAAACTATTAAAAGGCACACCAAAAAATACACAAACAAAAGTATTTTTATTTTTAATAAATTTATTATTTATAAAACTACATTGACCAACTTCTGTAATTATTACATACATGTAAATTATTTATGAATTTATGAGTGAAATTCACAGTCAACTCTCCAAACTAAGCTGAGAAAACGATAAAATTAGTTGGCCTCTGAAAAAGTGTCAAATGCATAGGTTAACTTACAAGACACTTGTTTAACACCACTTTTATTCCTTTCCCAAACTCACCAATAAGTAAAAATATTACAAAAGTGTTTTAAGTCGCTAAACTCAATTTATAGTGGTTAGACAATAGCTCCACTTTGCAAAGAGATTGCTTACACTGAAACTCTCCTAGTGTAGCCTTCAAGACTCAGCCAATGTTACATTTCCTTCCAGGGCCAACTAGCATTAAGCCTATACTGATAAGATACACATAAAAGCATTTTCACACCCTCTGATGCTGTTATCTGTACCTATCTCTGCTCATATTTATTACACGCCTACTTATAGCCTCTTCCTTCGTTCCATCAGAATGGAACCACACTTTCACTATTACTATTCTGTGGAAAGTACAGTTTTAGTAAATGCCACTTTTTACATAAAGATGATGAACTTCCAAAAGTTCTTAAATCCTCCATATCCAAGACTGCATCTTTCCCTGCTCTTCTACAATTCAGAGAACTAATCTTTGAAAGATTACTTACTTGTTTGTGCGGGTATTACCAAGAAAATGAAACAGATGGGAGAGCTCCTTAAGCCTGATTGAGGAGCATAGGTTAGAGAACTTAGTAACTGTGTTTAGTAACTGTTGCTAGAAATTTGCATGTCTCAGAAAGGCAGCAGAATGGTCTCTGCTGCTCTGCCAGGGGAGAAGAAAACTACCTTACATTACTCCTACTAAAAAAGTCACCTTCTCCTGTTCTTATGGTTTATAGCTAGCTTAACAGCATCTTCTGTCCTCACTCCAAATTCTCTGCAATCTGTAAAACAACCTCCCTCTTTTTCAAATCTTCTCAGATCATCTCTGAGGAATCTCAAGACATATTTGCATCAGGTGTTTTACACATATAAGCATGCTTATCTCTGGCATAATCAGAGATCTCCAAATATCTCAAGCATACAAGTTTGAGTATAGAAAAAACAGTACATCTGTAGTTCATCAAAATATGGTTATTTGCAATCATTTAAAAAAATCTAGATATATCTTTAACCACAATTCATTTAGTTAAAATGGGAAGGTGGTTGTTTCAACCAGAAAGATTTACACTGTCGTAGCAGCTACCCAATGCTAGCAGTGATTCCTATTGCGTTTAGCAGAAACCAAATGGAAATCTTACCAAAATTATGGGTAGGAGCCTGTAGAAAACATGAGTTTTCAGTAACTCAGCTGTTTTTAAATTACTGTTTTCTCCTTTTCAGGATCACGTATCTCTATTGCTTATGTGCAATTTTGAGCTGAAATTCTTTCTAATCATTACAGACACTGGATAGAACACAGACAAAAGCTAGTAACTTTACAATATTGGATCCTACACAAAGATAACTGCAGAACCATTATAGCAAAACCTATTGTAAGTGGAAGAACAAGGAGCTATAGATGGCTTTTCTGTTATAGATGCATCATAAATAGCCACTGGTAATTCTCAAATAAACTAATTATGTATGTTAATATTAGACATCCATTTTCTAACCAAGGGTTTTTTTCACTGAAGTGATACTGAGTTTTATAGAGTTATTTTAACTTCTTAGTGTCTTGACTCCTTCTGCAAAACAGCTAAACTAACTATGAACTTGACATTGGTAAGACTACTTATCAATGAAAGATATAGCATTTCAGGAGATATTCCTTCTGTGGAATTTTTTCATATTGGTGTCTATAGTCTCTTCAGTCTTGAGCTATTCTTGCCATTTTCTTGACATTTGGGGGAGGAAAGTATTTTCTCTCTTAAGGATCCCTCTCTATAGAGTGGAATAATCTAGATTTGGATTAAAATATTAAATTTCAAACATAAGTTTGAAAATGACAGTACTTCTGTCTCCTTAAACAAAGCAAGCTGTATTTTCTGTCATAAAATTACTTTGTCTAAACAAAAAATAGTGACTAGAACTATCTTTCTTCATGTCTGACTTCTCACATCAGTGCAGCACAAAAATATATTTTAATTTTAGAGAAAACACGCTCCCTTCAAAAATGAGAAAACAAGCACTTTCAATGCTTTTTGAGCAAAAGAAGATCTCTGCTATGCAGGTGCCAACCTAGTCATCAATAGAAAACCCTACAGGGATTTGCTATTGGACTGCTATTGCTATAAAAAGGATTATTGTCTTTAAATTGAAGCTTTACAAATACAAACAAAGCTAGAAACAGTCTACATTCAGCAAAAGTTCAATAAGCAAATTGTGTTTTAAGAGAGACTCAAGATTTCTCCTAAGACTCTAAACAAAAGTAAAATAAAGAAAATAAAAAATTTAAGCATGCAGCAAACATACTGGTCCTTCCTTAAGAGAAGCAAGTACTTCATCCCACAGTTTCTGGTTCATACAATCTTCTCTAATGAGCCATTGCTGTTCTTGGGTCAATTGGAAAGCTTCTCCTTTCCCTCCATCTCCCATTCTCATGGCTTTGGGTGTATTCGTAGGCTCCTCTATACCTGCTTAAGATTACGACCATCAGACACAGTGACATCAGAGTGTTAGTCTAAACTAATAATAGGGGGAGGCAAAACTGTTTCTAGAAGGGACCACCTGGACTACAGCCACGAAATGTAGCAGTCAAATTCCTACTCCAACTCACTGCAGCTCAGCATTGCTTTGGACTGCACAGAAGACTTCATTTTTCTACAGAGCTTAAAGAAAAATTCCTTAGCAGAAGTAAATAAATTCATAAAATCCCTAGGCTATTACCATATCACAGAACATGTACTTAACAATTTACATTAGTATTCCAAATAACTTCATCATTCTGCAAAGTGCTCGTGCTATTGGCTTAATAAACATAACATGACAGACTTTATTGATGAATGCTAAAAAGTAAAAAGAAATACCATCATCAATTGTCCTTTTCTGGTTTCCGTTACTCTGGCTGGTTGGCTCCTGTTTCACAGTTTGCTTTTTAACCTTATCTTTCTTCTCCTTACTAGCCATGGCTTCCAAATAACCTTCTGGATACTAAAATAAAAAGCATTGATTGGCATTGATTGGCACACAGGAATTCCCAAATATGACCAAGACTAATTTCTACAAGACTCTAAAACCCTATGACTACATATTGAAATAATTACAAAATAATTTTTTAAATCCTACATGATGGAGAAAAGTTTTAAATTACTATCTACTTTCCAGAAATTGTAGACAAGTCAAAGGATCTAATCTAGACTGAACTGTATTAAAAGGCAACTGATATCCAAATCTATGTCATTCCAACTAAATGAAGTTTTCTCCAAAGGCAAAGTAGAAGATGATGATATATAGTATGATAAACCATTGGCTTGCTGAGAAAAGGAACAGTGTGTTAATTCGTTCCGTCTTTCATGGATTCTGAGTCCTCATGGGTCAGTTTACTTTTGTGCCTGAAATACATAATCTATACAAACTCCTCAGTTACACATAGAGAGAAACACATAAAAATGCACACATTTTTTGATTTCTCAGATGGACTCAACCATAACAATAGTTACTTGTATAAATTCTGTCCAGCATAAGTATCGCAGAACTGGATTCAAACTCTTAATTTTCCAATCTATAAATGCAAAGTAATTCAATGCTAAGGCAGAAAGCTTCATCCAGCATTCTTTCTGCTTTGTCAGTTTTTAAAACATTTTTCCAGTTCTCAGGTAATTTTCAGTGTTTTTTTTTGGTATCTGATCCTGCCACAGTGAAGTACAGGAAAAAAATGGCGCTTTAACTGATTTCTATTTCTGGAATTCGTTTCCTTGAACTGAACAAAAAACCCAAGCTCTGTGACTCCTAATTCGAACCTGTACACTCAGACCCAGTTTCTTTGACCGCTCCATTCCTTCTGAAGTCCAAGGTGCAGGCTCAACGTCGTCTCTCCTCAGAAGATAGCGCCAAACTAAAAATCCACATTTTCCGATTTCTGGCCAATATTTCACCACCTACATAAAAATACAGAGTTACTACCACTACTAGCCGAACGCATTCATATAGTCGTACCTGAATTGTTCAAGAAGAAATCCGAAGACTAAGTCACATTATTATTATAAAGTGGCCTTTCCGTTATCTGCAAAAGTTTTGTATTTTTGATAAATACAGTGCTCTTTATTTCAGATGATGAAAAGTCATTAAACGTACGAAAAGCTAGAGCATAGCTGGAAGGAGTGAGGAAATTACTTGATTTCCAGTGATGAATACCATTCAGTAAGCACACGTAAGTAGCTTGCATGTTCAATTTTACATATCCTATTATGGATTATGTTCTATTATCGCTGCTCTGAATAATTTCATTTCAGTTCTTTGCGGAATGAACTAAGGCTAAAATGGTATCATGGAGAAAAAAGAATTCTTTCCTTTAAGTAATAACGAAGAATTTATCATGTAGCACATGCAAGACTTTTTAAAACAACTGTAGAAAAATGTTATGTTGTACCAAGTAGAAATCAAAATACCTTGTAAATGCCATCATATCTGTTGCCTTCCTCTGGGGCATATTTGCTGATCCGCCGTCCTTTTGAACTACGTACTACTCTGACTGGCTTACCAGCTCTCCAATTCTTAGACTCTGCTCCGTTTTTATCATCCAGTGGGGCATCACAGTTAAGAGCCAATGCCCTAAAAGCAGATTTAAAATATTCATAAAACAGATTGCTTTATACAACACATTTTTGAGAACTAATGTAATTAAATCATATCCATTTCCCTTATCTCATTATGTTTCATCAAGCTGCATAGAACTTTTTAGTATATTCTTCAAAAACTGATGGAAGCAATAAGTTCCATGCTACCGTGTATGATAAAAAAAAGGGAACAGAAAATATCTTGTTGCCAACAGTCAAGCTAAATGCAATAAAACAATCCTTTCAGATTTAATATCCTTCATGTTTAAAAATAATCCCTTCATAGATAGTATTGAGGGAATTAAAAGAAATTAGAACAAAAGGAAAACTTTCTCTATCATTATTACCAACAGCAGATTTTTAGAATTTTTAGGTGGGTACACAGAAGTAATGAATACAATGAAAAATGTTACTTAGAAAAAAGTACAT
>VXAL01004450.1:2409-22568 GCA_013399475.1 Chauna torquata
AAAAAAAAAAAAAAAAAAGAATAGTGCTAAATGCTGTTTCATTATAAAATATTATCCATGATAAAGTATTTAATATGAGAATTGTTTTGATATATATATGTGTACATAAATATGCTACACGTTACTTCATGCTATATCTTAACATTTTATATTCTATTTACATATTTGGATTTTTTTTTTAATGGTATAAAAAGTCTGTGAATACAATGGTTGGATATATAGAGTATCCTCTTTATATTAAAAATGCATACATAATAGAAGGGAAATAAACAAGACTATACTATCAGCAAGGAGAATGAAAATGTCTCATCTAGTCCTATTATCATCTAATCCTGAAATAGCTACAGATGGATACACAGAAGGCTAGTGCTTCAATTAAATGGTTCCAAAACAAATGATGGGGAAGATGAAAAATAAGACAATGCTGTTACTATTGACTGTTACTAACATTCAAGTTGGGACATTTCACTCACGTGTATGTTTCCAGAATTTATGGTGGTGTCCTTCAAAATGTTTTCTTTCTTTCTCTCTCTCTTTCTCTCTCTCTTTCTTTCTTTCCTTTCTTTCTTTCCTTTCTTTTCTTTCTTTCTTTCTTTCTTTCTTTCTTTCTTTCTTTCTTTCTTTCTTTCTTTCTTTCTTTCTTTCTTTCTTTCTTTCTTTCTTTCTTTCTTTCTTTCTTTCTCTTTCTTTCTTTCTTTCTTTCTTTCTTTCTTTCTTTCTTTCTTTCTTTTTCTTTCTTTCTCTCTTTCTCTCTTTCTCTCTTTCTCTCTTTCTCTCTTTCTCTCTTTCTCTCTTTCTCTCTTTCTCTCTTTCTCTCTTTCTTTCTCTCTCTCTTTTTCTCTTTCTCTCTTTCTCTCTCTCTCTCTCTCTCTCTTTCTCTCTTTCTCTCTCTTTCTCTCTCTTTCTCTTTCTCTCTCTTTCTCTCTCTTTCTCTCTCTCTCTCTCCTGTTCATGTTAATAGCCTCTGAGAACATTGAACTTTAAGGAAAAACTTAAGCTGCCTTTCTTTTTGAGATTGAACAGAGGTTCAAATAAGAGATTCCCCTCTGCTGTAGTATCAATAACACCTTTAAACATGAAAGGCAAAAGGGAAATTAGAATATCATGACCTGAATTATTTTCTGCTGTACTTCTAGCTACATATGAATGTAGTGTTTTCACACTGATGAGCAGCTAAGTTCCACCATACTGTGTTCCCACTCCCCCTCTTCAACAGAACAGGGGGAAAAAATATGAAGACAAAAGGTTGATGGGTTGAGGTAATGACAGGGGGATCACTCACTAATTACTGTCATGGGCAAAACAGACTCAGTATAGGAAGATAAATATAATTTATTGCCTATCACTAACAGACCAGAGCAATGAGAACTAAAAGCAAACTAAAAACACCTTCCCCCACCCACTCTCTCCTACCTCCTCAAGCCAGGCAGTGCAGAGAAGGTGAGTTATTCACCAAAAGGGAGAAAAGTTCTTGAGCATGAAAATGAGTTTAGAAGTCCCCAATATCTTGCTTGTCTTGTGTTAACCTTGTCTTTTATGAGTCTTTACCTAAGTCCCTGTTTTGATTATAGCAAACACTATTGAATTATTGTGCTAAATAGGCTAATGATTAACTGATAATTAAGCGCTGCTAAGACAAAAAAAAAAAATCATACAATCTAATCTGTGATTTAATAAATCTTAAATTGCTGTTAAATCAGATCTGTGTAAAAACTTCATCTGTGACAGGGCGGCAGATCCCACCAGACCACCTGCTCCTGCGTGGGCTTCTCTCCATGGGCTGCAGCTCTGGCCCGCAGCCTGCTTCTGGGGAGCTTTCCATGGGCTGCAGCCTCCTTCAGGGCAGATCTACCTGCTCCTCCGTGGGCCCCTCCAGGGGCTGCACGTGGAGATCTGCTCCATGCGGTACCCCATGGGCTGCAGGGGGACAGCCTGCTCCACCATGGGCCTCACCACGGCTGCAGGGGAACTTCTGCTCCTGGAGGTGCCTGGAACACCTCCTGCCCTCCTGCCCTCACCTTGGTGGCTGCAGGGCTGCTCCTCTCTCATTTCCTCACTACTCTCTCCCAGCTGCTGTTGCACAGCTTTTCGCCTCTCTCCAGGCTGCTCCCCCAGAGGCACAACCAGCATCGCTCACAGCCCAGCTCTGGCCAGCGGCGGGGCCCTTTTGGAGCCGGCTGGAGCTGGCTCTTCTCTGACATGGGGCAGCTGCTGGGCTCTGCTCACACAAGCCACTCCGGCAACCCCCCACTACCAAAACCTTGCTGTGTAAACCCAACACAATGGATTATTATTCTAGAGAATCACATATGTATATGTTAAAAAGAAAATGTTCTACCCCTTGTTTTCTACACTATAGAGGACATCATAGTTGGCAATATATCTTTCACATTTTCTGTGATTTATTCCTTTTGCAGGAGATTGGTTTCCTGTTTTTTCAGCTTTTCATATATTTTTATTTTCCTGATACATTTCCATAATATTGGTACTTCAAGAGGTCACTTGATCTTTCCAGCACCTTCTAGAACAATGTGGTAAGACTACATAAAAGAAACATGGCTTCGCAAAGGTTAAATCATTCCTGATTAACCTGGTGGCAACAGACTGACAGCATTGGTGAACAAGGGAAGAGCAATTGATGTCAGCTACCTTGACTTAAGCAAAGCCTGTAATAGTGTCCCACACAACATCTTTGTCTCTAAATTAGAGAGACATAAATTTGATGGATGGAATGTTCGGTACATAAGGAATTGGCTGGATGGCTGCATCCAAAGAGTTATGTTCAACGGTTCAATGTCCAGGTGGAGAACAGTGACTAGTGGTGTCCCTCAGGGGGTCTGTATTGGGACCAATGCTGTTTCGTATTTTCACTGGTAACACGGACAGTGGAATTGACTGCACCTTCAGCAAGTCTGCAGATGACACCAAGCTGAGTGGTACTATTGCTGCAACAGAAGGAAGGGATGCTATCCAGAGGGGCCTTGACAGGATTGAAAGGTGGGTCCATGCAAATCTCATGAAGTCCAACAAAGGCAAGTGCTGTACCTGGGACAGGGCAATCCCAAACGTCAGTACAGACTGGGTGATAAATGAATTGAGAACAGCCCTGTGGACAAGGACTTGTGGGTACTGGTGGATGAAAAATTGGACATGAGCCAGCAGTGTGCACTTGCAGCCCAGAAAGCCGATTGTATCCTGGGCTGCATCTAGCTGCTAGCCGGAAGCGTGGCTAGCGGAATGACGGAGGCAATTCTCTCCCTCTACTCCACCTTGTGAGACCCCACCTGGAGTACTGCATCCAGCTCTGGGACCTCCAGCACAAGAAAGACATAGACGTGTTACAGCTGGTCCAGAGGAGGGCCGCGAAGATGACCAGAGGGCTGGAGCACCTCTGCTAAGAAGACAGGCTGAGAGAACTTGGGTTATTCAGGCAGAAGAAAGCTCCGGGGACACCTCAGAGAGGCCTTTCAATATGTAAAGGGAGCTTACAGGAAAGATGGAGAAAGAGTTATTACCAGGGCCTACAGTGACAGGGCAAGAGGTAACAGCTTTAAAATGAAAAAGGTAGGTTTAGATTAGATATAAGGAAGAAAATCTTCTCTTAGATGGTGATGAGGCACTGGAACAGGTTGCCCAGAGAAGCTGTGGATGCCTCATACCTGGAAGTGTTCAAGGCCAGGTTGGATGGGACTTTGGGCAATCTGATCTAGTGGAAGGTGTCCCTGCTTACGGCAGGGGGTTGGAACTACACGATCTTTGAAAGCTCCTTCTAACCCAAACCATTCTATGAATCTATGATTCTATGAAATTTTTCCATGTTCCCTAAAAGAATATGTGGCAAAGGTGTGAATAGCATCAGGAGTGCTCTTAACCATTATTAAATCATCTGCTCTCTTCTTAATTTCCTTTTTAGTGATTTTTTATGTTTATTTTCATTTATACTTCAAACCCATAAACAAATGCCTAGAAGTGTTAATTAGAAAAATGTAATGTATATTACAGTTGTGGTAGATATATTTGTCAAAATTAATTGTACTTCTAAGATCAGAAATTGAGCAAGGTATCTTCAATAGCTTTCATTATATGAATCATGGCATTTCTGTGCTTTCGCATGCCTCACTGCCTTTCCTGCAACTTGGAGATCAATTATTGATTTCAGATTTACCCTCAAAATAATTAAATCATTGAATCCAGCTGTTTCCATAGATGAAATGTACATTTTATTGGAGTAAGTGTTTTGTAAAGAAGACAGTAAAGGTTCAATATATTTTATGGCTAAGAAGTAGGAATGCATGACTATAATATCACTGTAGGTCATCTGAGGCTTAATCACATTTTCCAGAAAATCATAATCACCAAATTCTGTCTATCACACATCTAGATTGAAGGCCTTTGGAAGTGTTACTGTCATAGAAGTAACAGTAGTTACAGTATAAATGATTGCTTTCCAGAAATGAATGGAGATAACGAAGAATGTGCTGGATACACTGATATTAGAAATAAAAAGGAGTAAAGTTTTTGTTGTTGTTGTTGTTGTTTTCATAACAAAATGAAAACAGAAATAAAAAAGAAGACAGTTCCTTTATGTAATACTCTATATACTTATTAGAAATCATTTCATTAGTTATCATAATGTAAAAAAATACATATTAAAAAATTTCTGACTGCCTAGATAAATACAGGTCTTAGTTATCTCATATCCTTTTACAAGGATATTTTAATTTAAGCTTTATAGTGCTTTATTTTAAGGTGTTAGTATCACTTTCAAATCATATTTACATTTTCCTCTATCCTTGATTCTAGACATTCCAACACTGAAGTAAATGTAGTTTCGTTTGGATGTAGCTATGCAAAGCTTTGGAAAGAAATAAAAAAATTGTAAATCAATCTGAATATCAATAGACGAATTAAAACAAATTGGCCAGTGCTTTCTATTAATTCAGTACCCAGTACAGCATGTACGAAGCAAAAAAGCATTGGTTTTCTTGGAAGAACATCAAAACAAAACAAAACAAAAAAGAAAATAATTTCTGAGGGAATTATCCTGTTGGCACAGACCATATATTCAAGGCATGTCTAGTATTAAAGATCTTTTTGCTTTTCTAAGGGTGGAATGCCAACTCACATTGCAAGGAAATTCTATTACTGGTGTTTGAGGTTACTAACAGACATAGTATACATGAATACAGCCTTGCATGGGCATCACATGCCCAAAGTAGTCTGACATCTCTTTTAGCTGAAAGTTGTCATTCAGAAACAAAAATGCTATAAAAGAGGTTATAAATTCCCAGGAGTGAAAGAACCATTGGAGAAGTAGGTCAGTTAGAGCATATGTTTGCTCTTCTCTTAGGATGTGTAGGTGCACCAATATGTGCTGCTGGTGGGCATATAGTACTGTTCCTTGCCTGAGACTCTGTAAGGGTCTATGCCTGAACACATCTTCATTTTTTTCTAGAAAGATTATGCAATGAAATTAGTGACTAATCATTATGAGTAACCACTTTTTATTTGGGCTTGTGGCTGCAAGGCCAAGAGTCAATGGTGAGCCAGGCAGAGACTACCGCTGTAGAGAAACAGTTATTTTAGGTAACCTTTCCTGGACACCATGGTGATAGGACGCAATTCTTCATGGCTGGTGAGTTACTCCAATATCAGAGAAATCATTAGCAGGAAAGTCTAGAAGATGATCCCCAGAAAGTTTTGTGTTGTGTCTGTTAAATCCTTTGCCCACCTCCTGTGGCATCATGAGGAAATAATGCACTGTAGCTGTGTCTGAGATCAAAACTCAGCCCTTGGCTGAAAAATACTTGACAAAAACTGCCTTGGTTAAAGTAGAATTAGAGAAGTTGTAATGATAAACTAATAGGTATGTGAGTAGAGAAGCATCTCTTCATCCAAAACGACAGACAATATGAAAATCAGTTTTTGTGTGTGCGTGTGCGTGTGTGTGTGGACAACACAATCAAATTGCTGCTTAGGATCTAATTTTAACAGTGCTCCTAAGTTTAACAGGAATCTCTTTTTGTGTTTGCAGTTCTTTTGAAGTCAGGGCAGAACCTTTATAACGTTCTCTGTTATTCCCACAGGCATAAGAAAATGAAAAGCAGATCTTACAACACTTGATAGTATTATCCAAATGGCAACATCCATCTGATCAAATGTCATTTTTCTTCCTCACTGCTGGTCAAGGTTTTCTGTAAAGTGCTGCAAAAGTCTGCTGAAAAGGATTGAAAATGTTCATGCAGCTTACACTTATGTCCACAAAGAGAAATGTGATAAATGCTTACAGAATGGACACCTGAATAAAACTCTCAGAAAATAATGAAGTCATTGTTACTTAGCTGTCTGTTGTTAATTGATCCAGTTTGTCTAACATATTATTGATTCTAGTTGGCATAAACAGGGGAACAAGTGATGGAAGGGATTCTCCAATCCTCTCTGGTTCGTACTGCTATAGTTCCCCAGTCAAAGCAAGACTAACTTTTATCAAGTTGCTTTGGGCCTCATCCAGATAAGTTTTGAATATTTCTAAGGATGAACGGTTCACAACCTGTCTGGGCAACACTTAACCACCTCACAGTAAGAAAGTTTTTCCTTTCATCTAACAGTAATTTCCAATATCACAACTTGTTTCTTCTCGTTCTGTCACTGGACTCTACCTAACACTACACTTCAAAATAATATAAAGAAACTTGTGTTTGTTAAATTCATTACGAGCAAGAGAAATTCCTACTAGTCAAGTTTTGTACAAAAAAAAAAAAAAAAAAAACTCATGGATATTTAGAAAGAGGGGGAGAAAAATCAGTGAGAGCCTTCTGCCCCCTCCCTCTCACATCTTGAAACCAACACATGCAAGTGATCCAGTTGTACAGAAAAAGGCAAAAGAGTGGTAGAATTAATTAGTCAAGAGGAGTAGCAAAACAAAAAGAGAAAATTACTCCAACTGATGCACAAACTGGAGAAAATGAATTGAATAAACACAGCGATTGCTATACAATTAAAATTTTGTCACAGAAATATGTCCTAGTTCTCTAGAGAATGTATCTGTGTATGTGCAGGTACTCTCTTGAAAGCTACAGATCTTAAACCAGTGTGCTTTTGATTGATGGCTCTCTGATTACCAGGTAACCAAGCATCTTGCAGCTTTCATCTCAGCATCTCTGATTGCCATTTTGAGGAGACTTAGTTGCTGCTGTCAGATCATTATACCATATTTACACTTCTATTTGCATTATCACTGTCACTTGAAACTAGTTTAGAAAACATCTTGAGTTTTGTGATGATTTATATATGCACCATTGTTTGCAATTCCTGTATCAATGAGGTCATTGCCATCTTTAATGTCGAAAGTGGAATTCTGTTTTTATGTCTATTGTACAAAACCTCTTATTAGGGCTTTCACTTAAATAACTACTACCTTATTGTGCCTGGCTGCAATGCATTGAATAATTTAATGACATGCAACTATACAGGCTGAAGTTCAGCAGTCATTAAAGTATTATTATCTCCTGCCATCTGCCTGTATCTTGTTGATTTTCAACTTGAACATTTCAGTATATAAGGAAAATCTCAAATGTTCCTTATAAAAGCTATGCCAATGGCATTACTCACAGTACCAGAAACAGTAAGGTACCCATTGTTCTTTGAATTGTAATGAAAACTACAGAAAATGACAGAGGAGACTGACTTTTTGAATGGAACTTTTACAAAACTTTATGCAAGGGGCCATTAAGATGATTTCCTGTGGTTCTTTCCTGAGCTTCATGACTTGGCATCATAATGGTTTGTAACAAAATTAATAATCCCCTCCCAAATATCTCATGAGGAAATAATAGCTCCCATTATTCTGCACAGATGGTAAACTGCAGAGAGACTGGACTCAAATTTTATTTAAAGAGAAGGAAAGTGAGAATGTATGCTTCATGAACAGAACCATTGTTTCAGTCCCAATTGGTTGCCTCTGTTCTAAAAGTTTTTACATTTGATACCAGAAAACAGAAAATCCACACACACACACACACACACACACAGAGGTATATATATATATGTATATGTATTGCAAATACATTTCATTCGAGTCTTGTTTGTGCCTTGATCATCATGATATTCCCTTGTGGAAGCACACAGTCTTTACTTTCCCATACTTTCCTACCTTTATACCAACCTGCAGTTACTGAGGAGAAGAGATGCTACCAGCCCCACCCCCTCTTCAGTCTACTTTCTGCTGCTTGCCCAGGTCTCACAAAGCAGCTAGTGGGATTGATCCTCTGAACGGAGCTGTAGTTTCCATAGATATCATGCCACTGCATGATATAGTTGTCATAAACAGTTATTCTGACACCACTAGCCACGTATTTTTACACACTTAACATTTCAAAAGATAAATAGTAAAATTTAAAAAGTTTTTCTAATCTACTGACATTCCTTTTCTTTCTTTTTCTTTCTCTTTCTCTTTCTCTTTCTTTCTTTCTTTCTTTCTTTCTTTCTTTCTTTCTTTCTTTCTTTCCTTCTTTCCTTCTTTCCTTCTTTCCTTCTTTCCTTCTTTCCTTCTATACCTCTACATATTTTTGCATGATATATCAATGGAATAAGATTTGAGATAGCATAACAGTGGCTTTTATTCTGCTTTGATACTCTTGAGTATAACCTATATTTGTCTAGTACTTGCTACTCTTTTTCAGATGCAAATGCTGAAGAAGGCATTTTTCATGCACTGAATATATTCTGGTTCTATTCTTGCAATAATATTTTCATATGTGTATGGTTTTATCTCCCTAAAACTTCAGTGAAATCATTTAGGCTCCAGCCAAGGCTGGGGGGTACTGCTCATATGGACTCATATGGACTGCTATATGCCTTGGATCTAACCTACCTACTGCATGCTTTACTACATAATTATTATAGTTACTGTTGCTACTGTTACAGTTATTACTTACTATACTTACTATAACTGTGACTATGACTATGACTACGACTGTGACTGTTACATAGTTATCATTTACATAATTGCTATAGTACTACTACATTTACTGTGCAAATACATTTTGCAAGTTTTTGTCAAGTTACGGTACTAAAACTCTTGTCTAGAATTAGCTGTCCAGTTGCTGTCATTGAGTTGATGCTTTTCTGTGTGCATGTGGATTCACTTTAAAAATAGGGAGCTTTGGCTACCTAGTTTTTGATTACAGTTCTGTTATGGAAAATGACAGAAAAAAAACAGGTGGTTCTCAGAGCAGTGTGCTACAGTGAGGAGCCTAAGAGTTCATACAATAAACCTCTACTGTAAATATGACAACCTATGTCAGCATCTGTGCACTTTGCTGCTGCTTTGAAACTAGAGGTAGGTCAAACCTTTGTAGGAGATATTCTTCAAAAGAGCCAGTTGATCAGTTTTACCAGATCTATGAGAAATTTTCCTTCAGACACTGTACAACTATTCAAGTAAGTCGTTATCAGCCAGCTCAATTAAGAAACTTTTGGTAAACATCTGTTATGAGTTGAGTCTTTATTTAGGTTGGAGTAGGGAGGAGCATGGTAGTTGTTTTTGTTTTATTTTGTTTTGCTTTGTTTTCTGTTGCTGCCTATTAGGAAGGCAATTTGAGAAAGAATAATTTATGGGACGGAACAGGTCTGCAATGCCTTGATAAAACTAAATTACTCCTAGTCCCTTTTTTCCTCGATGACCCCTGAGGATTATTGATCATGTGATATTTGAATAGCACTATATTCCTTTCCTTTCCTTTCCTTTCCTTTCCTTTCCTTTCCTTTCCTTTCCTTTCCTTTCCTTTCCTTTCCTTTCCTTTCCTTTTCTTTTATTTTCTTTTTTTTAATTTTTTTACTGTGATTTTATTTTATTTTCCTTTCCTTTCCTTTCCTTTCCTTTCCTTTCCTTTCCTTTCCTTTCCTTTCCTTTCCTTTCCTTTCCTTTCCTTTCCTTTCCTTTCCTTTCCTTTCCTTTCCTTTCCTTTCCTTTCCTTTCCTTTCCTTTCCTTTCCTTTCCTTTCCTTCTTCTTTATTATCATTAATTAAAAGATTATGGCCAAAAGTGATTAAAAGTTGGCACATTAGAAGAAATGCATTCTAGATATAGAGTTCCTGATGACATTGGTAGTTATATGGCATTGCATTGTTAAATACTGTCTCATATCAGATATGACCTGTATAAGATTTGTCTCATACCTGATACCACCTTTATGGTTTAGCCCCAGCAGGCAGCTCAGTGCCACGCAGCTGCTCGCTCACTCTCCCCACGTGGGATGGGGAGAGAATCAGAAAGGTAAAAGTGTGAGAACTCATGGGCTCAGATACAGACAGTTTACTAGGTAAAGCAAAAGCCGTGCGCGCAAGCAGAGCAAAACAAGGAATTCAATCACTGCTTCCCATGGGCAGGCGGTGTTCAACCACTGCCAGGACAGCAGGGCTCATCACGCGTAATGGTTTCTTGGGAAGACAAACGCCGTCACTCCTAACGTGCCCCTCTTCCTCCTTCTTTACCCCAACATTTACTGCTGATCATGATGCCGTATGGTATGGGACATCCCTTTGGCCAGTGTGGGTCACCTGTCCTGGCTGTGTCCCCTCCCAGCTCCTTGTGCACCCCCAGCCTCCTGGCTGGCAGGGCAGCACGAGAAGCAGAAGAGTCCTTGGCTCTGTGCAAGCACTGCTCTGCAACAACCGAAAACATCACCACCATTTTCATCGAAAATCCAAAACACAGCATTGTGTGAATCTCTACGATGAAAATTAACTCTGTCCCAGTCAAAACCATGACAACTTTTTAACTTCTGGCTATATTAAAGATATTTGTCTGTTAATATCATACCTATCCATAAAACCATATAGTAAAGTGTTATTGGATGTTATATAGGACAAAAAAAAAAAAAAAAAAAANAAAAAAAAAAAAAAAAGAAACTTTAACACTGGTAAGATGTCCATTTTGCATATACAAAGTATACACAAAATATCAACTAATTTCATCCGGGAAGTCAGGTAAGTATATCACATTTTATAGTATGTAACATCACCATTCAATTTGCTACATTTTGCATTATTTATATTGTGATTATCTAGTGTAAGAACTACCACCACCTCTCCAAACATCACATCTGACAGAGAACTCTGAAAAGATTCTTGTCTCTTAAGACATAGCTGTGTAAGGAAACAGGGCAAGCCATACTCTGGCCAAGAAACCAAATGGTGTATCCTGGCTTGCCTTCCTGTGGACACAAAAGAATGACTGCGCTTAAAGTTTTTGCTTGGCACAGACACTGACAATCATCCTGACCAGGCTCAGCATTGTTCTTGTGTTCATTTGGAAGAGTGAGTTAGCTGACAGAAGTAAAAACCATGTTAAAATGTGGACAGCTGTGGAGCCCACACTAACTCATTTCATGTAGAGGTACAGAGCTATCTTATCTGCAGAAAGTTGAAATTTTAATTTGCCGTCACTCAATTTTTGACCATAAAAAGCCATGATTCATATTGCTCCTTCTCAGTTCAGCAGGACTTCATGAAAGCAGATGCCTTAAAGGCAATCCTAAAGTATTCACATTAAAAAAAAAAAAAAGTGAATTGTTGCTTTTATTTGGCTCATTTAGGACCCTCATTATTTGGTAAGTTTGGAGATCTTGTGCAGGACACCTGGCCCTGAGGGGCCACAGAGGGGATGACATACAGAAGGTTCCTCCATACATGGAGGGTAGGCTCCAGCTTCACCTAGTGATCAGTGTATGGTGGATATGTTACCTCCTTGGAGATTAGCAAGCTCGTTCATCCGTGGATGTGAAGAGAAACTCCTTTGAAATTTAGTGTATCTAAGCAAGAGGAGAACAAGACCATATGGAGGATGGAAGAAGTAAAAGGCCACAGAAATGTTGTAGCTTTATATGTCTCTCTAAAACTCTGACTAAATAAAATTTATTTATAGTTTTAAATATGTAAGTTGCATTAAAGTTTGAGCACTTTCAAATGTGATAATGGGACACTGTGGTGCATGGTATTGTATGAAGTTCAGGAGGAGTCTATTGTTGGAGAGTTTAAAATCTAAAGGACCCTCTCTGCTTTTAAAATTCATTCTCATTTCATGTTTATTCATGCTTATTTACTTCAACCTTATTGTGAGTCTTATTTTCATAAGTCAGTTCAGGCAGTAAAATACACATTTACATACTGCAATATAAATACCACTTTACAAACTTCTCCCTGATTTTTTTTTTTTTGATATTTATTTTCTTTCATTTATTTATTTACATATTTATTATCCATTTCACTTGTGTTTACTTAGGAACTTTGAAACGTCACAGGTGTCATACTAACATGCCACAAAAATATAAGGATCTTATTTCATCCGGTGATTCTGTGAATTGTGCTTCAGAGAAAAAAAAAAAAAAAAAAAACCAGAAACAAACAAACAAACAAACCAATACTTCAGAGTCTTTCAAAGTAAATCTCCCAGGGGAATGTTTTTGTTTGTTTGTTTGCTGGTGTTGTTTATATTGTGTGTACGTATATATACAGAGAAAGAAGCAGATATATGTATATATGTATACATACAGATGTAGGTATAGTATATATACATGTAAGTATAGTAAATATATACATAAGAGAAAGAAGCAGATATAGGTATGGAGAAGGATATCAAGCAACATACAGCTAAGAGTCAGGTAGTGATATTTGTTTTTTTTCCACACTTTTTGGATATCTTCAGTATGTATGCCTAAATACCAGTATATAGAGGTCTTCTCATATTAACACAATAATAATAAAGTAAGCACCATCTGTAGGTTCTAAAACATGGTTTGCATAGATGGGACATGGAATGTTTCTGTTTTCCTGTATGATCTCCCTTTAGCTTCTTTCCAAAGAAGGTGGAAGCAACTTTGAAATTCCAGCAAATACAATCATTAACAAAATCTTTATAATGTTTTTAAGTTAAAAAAAAAGGAAAAATAACACAGCAAAACCTGTTTACTTAAGCTTATTAAAAACAGAGAACAGAGAAGCCTCTGTTCAACTGCGTTAGTTTTAAAAAAATTTTGGATATTAAAGTTCTGAGTCCATTAATGCATTGAGCATGTAAGCATACTTGTCAGCTTAAAAAAGTTTACAGTTATTTGGATATGTGTGTCTGTGTTCTTCTGTTTTAGCTGGGTCTCAGGTTTACCACAGTCCCGTGTGATTTGAGGAGCTCAACTTGTTCATGAAGAAGCACCAAACAAAATCTAACTCATAAATAAATAAATAAATAAATAAATAATTTAAAAAATTCTTCAGAATTCCAGGAACAGGCTGAGTATATATGATGTCATCTGCCTGTATTTACTTACTCAGAGAATTGGACTTTTTCTTTCTCATCTCCTTCAGGGTCTCACAAACTTGCCAGAGCTGCAGATAAATAAGTTTGCCATTTTTCTTCAACAATAGGCTATCCCACATTTCTTCACAGATTGAAAGATGGTGTGAATAAGACTATCATTTTTTGTTATCCTGAACTGTTAAGATCAGTGGTATAATATATATTGCCCACAATTCTTGGCAAAATCTAGGCAAATAAACTGAGGAATTCTTGGATAAAGCAAGTTAAAGCAAATTCAGTTAAATTCAGTTTTACTTAGGGATCTATATTGAATAGCAAGAACCAGATTCTTTACCGATCGAATGTTGCATAAGAACAGTATTAAATTCCTGCTACAAATAATTACACTTTCACAGACAAACCAACATTACTGTACTTCAGAGGAAAGCAAGCTAGCTGTGCACCAGTAATTTTTGTACTGTCTCTCAAAGTGCTATATATACAAAGCTGGTAAGTTTCTTTATCTAAAAAAAAAAAAAAAAAAATAGAAAGAAAGAAAGAAGGATGTTTAACTTTAAAACCTAGTAATTAACAACAGCTGATAAATAACTTAATCTCTGTGAGTATTGGTTTTCAATTAAGACAAAATAGTCATGTAATAGTGATATTCACCTAAATGCTATTTTACTGAAATTAGTATCAATCAAAAGTTAGAAATCAAGAAATGAGTACAGAAATACTTATTACAGGTCCTTGTGTAATACTAAACCCTAAGTATGTCTTAGCTTAACATTCACAAAAGCAGCCATGAGGTGTTCTGCTGTTCTTCTCCTATATTGTTATGAATGTTGATTGGAAGATTTATTTACTTATTTATTTTTTGGTGAAAACAATACAAATATCAAATATATGGCTTTTTTTTTTTTTTTTTACAAGAAGGTTGCTTTATGAACAGACAAGACATGTTCCTAATCTGGTCTTATTTAGTAACATCATTATATTAGAGCCTAAGCTTTGAAAATAGTAACCTTTCCTTTCCCTCCCACTCTTCCCTTCACTCAAAAAAGCATGTGAAAGTGTGATGTTTTGGAAAGAGTTTAGTTATGAAGAATTGCTGATCAGAGCTAATTTATAATTTAAAGTTTTAACATCAGACTGTAATTACTTTTGTGAGGAAAAATCTGTGAGGAAGTTGTTTTGGTTATTAAAAAAACAGCAATGTGTCATCAAAAGTACTAGTCATTGTAAATGACACTGGCAATTCTAAGAAAAAACATTTTCCTTTTAACACTTTACATTATAAATCTAAGTGAATAAATAAATTCTGTGAAAATACAGTCTATGTAACTGACCCCAAACTGCTGTTGTAGAGACAGACATATGTTCACGTGTGATGGGTGAGAATCAGAGTCTGCCTCTCTTCCATTGATGGCAATTTGGGTCCTTTATTCTACAGAGACTAAACATGGCAAATTCTTGCTGCTAATCTGCAGAATGAAAGGTCGATGGTTACTTTTCTCTAATCTCCAGTCAATTACTGAAATAAAGGAGAGAAATATTTCCTTTATGTCTACTCCAGTTCCTGTGCTTCTGAAATACACAGATAAAAGCCCATGGGTAGTCAGAAGCTTTGTGGCTGTATGCTACAGCAGATGATGATGAGCACACAGATTTCTGAGATTTACTGATTTTTGGTATAATAAAGACCTTTTATTTTGAGACACTAGTCCAGCTTTTTTACTTCTCATTTTTTGTCTATATTATTCACATAGCAACATTCTTTATAAAATGTCCTCTCTTTGCCTCATTTGCTTTTCCACACTGATTTGAACATGACTGAACCAGTAAGAATGCAAGTGAATGTCTTCATGGTAGCTGCAAACAGGGAGTCTAAACAAGTCAAAATTACTAATACTTAGATTAAAATGGGGATAATTCATACCTTTCCACTTGCAAGTATAAATGCAGCAAATCCTTCACAAACTTAGTGAAGAAAGGCTATCTGAGTAATATCTCTAGCTACATCCTATAATGAGTTTTAGTATTAGAGCTTATCCTAGACTTCCTGATGCATTTTTTATTACAGCTTAACAGGCTTCTGGTTCAGTAACAAAAAACAGAGTAGTTTTCTAATAACTGAAAAAAGTTGTAGCATAATTTACTGTAGTGTTGTTCTTAGAGTATAATTCAGCTAAAGTTTATAGCTTTTCTGCAATCACTTTTTGCTGCTTTGCTAATTTTTAAGCATAATCAAATAATCTGATATTTAAATTAATTCAATGTAATTCTGTTCTTTCCACTTTCTTATTTTAAATATTGTACAATCATAGAATCACAGAATGGCTTGGGTTGGAAGGGACCTTAAAGATCACCTAGTTCCAACCCCCTGCCATGGGCAGGGATGCCACCCACTAGACCAGATTGCCTAGGGCCCCATCCAACCTGACCTTGAACACCTCCAGGGATGGAGCATCCACAACTTCCCTGGGCAACCTGTTCCAGTGCCTCAACACCCTCTAAGTGAAGCTTTTCCTCCTAACATCTAATCTAACTCTTCCCTCTTTTAGTTTAAAGCCATTACTCCTTGTCCTATCACTACACTCCATGATAGAGTCCCTCCCCATCTTTCCTGTAGGCCCCCCTTTAAGTACTGGAAGGCCACAATGAGGTCTCCCTGGAGCCTTCTCTTCTCCAGGCTGAACTTCATAGCAGAGGTGCTTCAGCCCTCTAGTCATCTTCGTGGGCCTCCTCTGGACCAGCTGTAGCAGGTCCATGTCTTTCTTGTGCTGGAGGTCCCAGAGCTGGATGCAGTACTCCAGGTGGAGTATCAGAAGGTGGAATAGATGAGGTGAATCACCTCCCTGTACCAGCTAACCACACTTCTATCTAGCAGCCAGATGCAGCCCAGGATACAATTGGCTATGTGGGCTGCAAGCACAGATTGTCTGCTCATAATCAGTTTTTTGTCCACCAATACCCATAAGCCCTTCTCTGCGTGCTTGTTCTCAGCATGTTCCTCACCCAGTCTGTGCTGATACTGATGAATGCTCAGGTGCACGACCTTGCACTTGGCCCTGTTGAACCTCATGAGTTTCAACCTCATTCTGTTGCTGGTTGCAGTGGTATTCTTAATTGTAAATGAAAAAGTTGTTGCAGGAATCTCTTCTATCAGACATATCAGCTGATACCTGCAGCTTGCTTTTGTATGCCCGTGAATTAGATCAGCTGTAATAACTAAAAGAATGGCAGAGCATATTTTCATAGTGTAAACTATGAATGTAGTCACTGCTATTAAACACATTTGTTTATAATGAATTTAAACCATATAGTGACTGAAGTTTTCCTCCCCTTTTTCACAGTCCTATCTTCTTTACCTTCAGGCCCATGAAGACAGGCCACCACTCTCCAAATTGTTTTTTCATGCAGATGGGCCCACCATTCATGGGCAGAGTTATTGAGCTTATCTCCAGGTAGGATCTGTTCTGCACGTCTTCACAGCATATAACTCTCTAACTTCTCAGGATAAGGAAAGAGATATAGGCAAATTGTATGCTCCACACATGCCTAGATCAGTTCAGGTTGTACAGACTGAAGCATCCTTGGTTGCAGGCTACTGTTTTACTGCTATCTCTGTGGCAGGACCATGCAAACTTTTTCTTTTTCTTTTTCTTTTTCTTTTTCTTTTTCTTTCTTTTTCTTTTTCTTTTTCTTTCTTTTTCTCTTTCTCTTTTTCTTTTCTTTTCTTTTCTTTTCTTTTCTTTTCTTTTCTTTTCTTTTCTTTTCTTTTCTTTTCTTTTCTTTTCTTTTTCCTTCTTTAAAAAAATGAAAACAAAAATAAAACAAACAAACAAAAAACCACACATGAAATATAACCCTATAAATTTCAAAGAACCACTAGAAATTCTTATGAAAGGGGCTGAGAACTTTCACAGATAATGGAGATTCTCAGTCTTGCAGTTGCTCAGTTTGAACTAGAAACACTTGTGAAAAACCTCCATTAACACACCGTGTCCTACACAGTAGAGGCGGACTTCTTACATCTGTACTTCCCACCTTGGTAGCAATTTCACTTGACAGTTGGTGTCTTGTTTGTCAGGGTGTAGATCCAGCTACTTATCTTCTCCTGTGCTAGCTATCTTTCACTACTCTGATTTCTTGTTGATAAAAAGTTGTCAAGTGATCCTCTCGGAAGGAACACCAAAGAAGTTAAAGAACACTTGAGATCTATTTGCAAAGATTAATTTTAATTTTAGTGAGCAACTGCCTAAGGAGGCTGATTCACAGTGAATTACACATGCGAAGCCTATGAAAGAATAGCATAGATTTTGCCATCCTTTTTGCTGTACGTTTCTGTATAGGCTCATCCAAGAGGTAATCTGCAGTATTTTTAATTTCTTGGTTTCCTCCCAAACTCAGAAACCCTCCAGTGGAAAACTAGAAGAGTAGAGAGAGAAATTCATTGATAAACTCCAAAATGAGACAAAAGAAGTGACACAGTTTTAGGTGAGAGATCTGGACAGAGAGATTTTGTTTTTGTCTGAGGTCTGGCAACAGAAAGAGTTGCAACCAGCACCCACTGAGACAGCTATTGATGTAAATTTCTTCCTGCAGCCATATTTGGGTGGGTGCCCAGAGGATTAAAGAAAGACAGTCTAGAATCTGTGGAAACATCTGGTTCTGACATGAGAGTTCTATGATGATCTGGAGACAGAGCAGAGAATCTGTGAGATGTGTTAACATCTGCCAGGGAGAAGGCCTGATGAAAAGATTTGTGTCACTGTGGTTTCGCTGATTCTTGTCTATAAGGTTATTTGACTGTTTTTTTTTTGATTCTTGTTTTGTTTCGTTTCATTTTGTTGTTTGAGTGTTTTGTTTTGTTTTGTTTTGGTTTTGGATAGTTTGATTGTTTTGTATTATATGTTGGATTCCTGGAAACATCTTGTGTATGCAAATATTTTTGTTTGAAATTGAAGAGGAACAGAAACTGTCTTTTAAAATTCTTTGGAATTAAGGAAGGCAGTGTTGTCACGTGTGTTTTATATTTTACAGTAATAAAACTCTTAACATTTACTGATAGTGTGAGTCCACTTGCAGATGAAGTATCTTTCCCCACCTATTTGTACAGTCCACTTATTCTGCTATTGAGAAAGAATATTACTCTGAGAAGGTGTGCTGGAAGGACTGAGTCTCCATCTAAATGATAGCTGTGTGTTTCCTCACTGAAAATGTTGCATTCCAAAATAAAAAGGAATTCCTAATAGGCAATACTTATGGGAGAGGATCTATTTTGAATGGATACTGTTCTTATTTCTGTGGTCAACAACGGACAATTGCTGGACAATCCTGCTTCCACAGAAAGAATAACATATGCCAATGTCTTGTTAGCCTGGAGCTTCCAAGGCAATATAAGTGTCTTGTTACGGGAGTTGGAGGAAGGGGATGAATGACTTGGTATGGAAAGGAAACCTTGTTTGTAGCAGGTTTGGATTGAGCAAGGGTAAGGGTAAATGCTAAAATGGCAGCTGTCATCTTGGAGGGGGTTTAGCTTTCATCTTAACGTTATCACAGGCCCTGTAGGTAGAGTATATCAAGCTTGTCCATGGAGACTGTGCAATTCCAGAAACCATGTCAAGAAAGCCTCCAGTGTTTTCAGGAATGTTGTTCCTTCCAACCACAAGTGATAGAGTATGTGCTAGGTGGCACTGCCCACCCCTATTTTAATGATTTCAGCAGCAGACTTCCTTACTCTAGACAGGTTTCTTAGCAACACTGCATGTGGCAGTGAGTACTTTCTTGATGGAGCTGTGTATGAGCCAAATCCTGGCACGTGTTTTCAGTGGTCTCCTGTCAGAATAGTTGCTCACGGCTTCAGTGTAGAATGCACGGCTTACGTGGAGGACAGACTACAAGATCTACTGCTTCCTTTTGCACCTCAGCAGTAAGGAAAGGTAAGCACCCTGCAACCTAGGGGATCCAGGCTAGCATCCAAAAATGGCTCACTGCAAGGCACACAGATGTGGAATGTAATTTGTACACCTAAATTTACTGCTACAAATTTCATGAATAAAAAATGCAAGGCGGTCACTTGGCTCAATGTCCTTGAGTCTGAATTTAAAAGTTAGTGTTCAAATCTAGTGCAGATGTACATCTGTACTGTGCAGTACAAAACCAGTATTTACTGCTCTAAGGACACTTCACCCCAGATCCTTCAAATCAGTAAGGATTTTCTTTGCATATGAATGTTATCAGAATGACAATTAGAAGCAGCTAATTGCATTTCTATACCATATATGTTTCAATCCCTAGTCTAATTTACAATTTCTAATAATAGATTTTGAGTTTCCAGAGGACATCTGAAATGTCTCAGTTTAATATGGGCTGATTGATGCTGCTTAACAAAAAAAAAAAAAAAAGTCATGTAATGATAAAGTTGTTGTTTTCCTTAACACATATAAGTATGTCACAGTTGTTTTTCCAGTCCAGAATGAAGCCTTGGCAAGCTAATACTATTAGAGTCTACAGAATTTTGACTTGATATTTAATTTATCAGGTCATAAACACATCAGACAGTCTGTGAACTATAAGATACTATTTGTTTGCATTAGTACTCAGTCTCCATTCCCACTCAGCAGATGTTTGAGACAAGTCATTCTGTGACTTGTTACATCTGTTTCCATTTTCTGTGACAAACTAAAATTTTGTCTTTGCTTGTAACTGTGAGTTGTATTGTTACTTTCTTTTTTTTTCACATGCCAGACGAAATCTTTGGTTAATTGGTATCTGTACAGCCCCTCAAAACCATGAAAAGCTTTTCATGAAATGTATAATTATTTATAGGTTTGAGATTTGAAAAAAAAAAAAAAAA
>VXAL01004450.1:22644-32938 GCA_013399475.1 Chauna torquata
AGGAAGAAGTCAATATTCTCCAGAAGATAGTAAAGGATTCTACCCTTATTAAAGCTTGTTCAAGTGTTAGTACTGGTTAGAAGAGGTAAGCCCAATTTTGGGAGGCTCTGACTTACAAAACTGTGCTCTGAGCAGCATGAGTGTTAAAGACAGATATTTTTGAGGGTGCTGTGCCTGTGCCATGTGGAAGTATTGAGATAATCCTTCCAAATTACTAACTGAAACCACCCCAACTTTTATGATTATATTGGACCTTTTTTTTTGACTTTAAAATTTAGCTGAATTTTATTAGCCTGGTATGGACACACATCTATAATAAAACCCTACAGTGTATATAAGCATAGTTTTAAGCACATTACATTCCTAACTTAATAATCTATGAAAAAAAAATGACAGCAAATAACAAAGCAGTTATCTGAGTTCTAGCAGAGAACAAAGAAATGACAATGAACTTTCAACTGCAGGTAACATTTAGCACTTATGTAAAATGGGTAAAAAGAAGACTGGATTGGTGGCTTGGGGTTTGCAGTGGCATCCAGTAGCGATCCCAGTATGTTAAAGATGGCTTTAATCAGAAGTAGAGGCACTTTAAATGATTTTAAAATATGCATTATAGATACGTGCAGCTATGAATGTGTACAAACACATCTGTCATAAATGATGTAACATGATTAGTAACGAGGAAAAAATAAACACTGACAGAATAGGTAAAACTGGATGCAGACGTAATGTTTTTAGCACTGGCTGTGGATGGGAGTAAAAGCTGCTTTACATTCTTATAGATTTTGTCCTACTTCTCTCTTTTGGGGAAAATATTCCAAAGTATAACATTCAATACAAAATTTAACACTTGTCCCTAAAACTCTTGTTTTTTTTTTTTTTTCCCCCTGAATAAACTTTCTGTAATTATTTCATTATTGACTGCATGCATACCACTACCTAAACATTTCTAACCTACATCCTACCTTTTCTGTTGTTGTTTTTTGTTTGTTTTCATGTTTTTCTTGGAAGTAAAACCACTTCTCTTGCACAACATATTGATCCGCATTTCTAGCTTGCAGCACACAGCAACAGCAGCTTCCATTTTCATATTTCTCAACTGTATTGCTGTACTATTTATTCTCAAAACTTGTCTCTGAAAAAATCATGGTTACTCTATACTTATTGTGTGTTGAAATTCAGAGAGTTCTCTTTACCTTTTCAGGATTATTAGAATGGTAAGACAGATTTTATTCACAGTAGAAATCTGTTAAAATGTCATAAGTATAACTTTTACTGTAAGTTTGAAAAAAAAAAAAGAATAACAAAACACTACTTTTCAATTTCAGATTTGAAAGATAGTTTTTGTTTAAGATCTGTTTCTCCACTCTCTTCCCCAGCTAACCCTGCTGGCACTACACCAGTTTGCAAGATAATGACCCTTAAACATGCTTTAAAACTACCTTAAAATTGGTAAACTGATACAACTTAAAATAAGTAGCAACAATTATTTCGTTATTAGCCTGGGAAGTCCAGTTGCCTGGCGAATACCCTGGGTGGTGATGATATAGAAAAAGAGCAAAGATCATTTTTTCCTATATTAACACCAAAATATTTTTATATCAATACAGTACTTAAGCAGATGAACAAAATATTGCTAGTAAGAAAGGTATTACCCACCATAACAGTCCCTTTTTTTTTTGTAGTATCAACTTTACATGAAATTAATTATATCTTTCCAGTTCTATGATCTTGTTTTCAGTATAAGATTTGCAGAGAAATTAGCAGAGAAGTGAGGATGACTTATTTAAAACAAGTGTTTTAACAGTAAGATCCAAGATTTGCTACTTCCTTTTATTACTACGATTCAGTTCAGTTTACAACTGTATTTACTGTATGTTCTTGCCAGTAGGTTGTTTACAATTATATTTAATAAGAGTTTGTCAAAGGCTCATCATTTGCATCAAGAATTATCTTCATTTCCCTTTTATCAGGTAACTTTTCCCCAGCCTGACTGGGAAATCCTCTCAATTTTTTATGCCAATAGAAGGAGCTCCTGCATTAGGCAACAAGCTGAATCTCCCAGGAGAACCTTTCCTCTGAACCAGACAGATGGATTCTGGCTTTCATACTGTGTGATGTGTACAAAAATTTTGATTACACTTTTGGTATAAACTAGCCAGTCATATTGCAAACAAACCCTGTGAGATTATTGTCAGACAGGAACATAGCACTGTTTAGAGGAAGGCCTGTTCAGGGTAAAAAAATAATCAGTTAGGTTTATCTGCTTGCATCTTGTCAAATTGCAGCGGCTGGAAGCACTATGCTGTAGAGAGATGGTCAGCATTTCACCTGCTCTTTATGACAAAGGACATCTCCTGACTGCAAACATAAGGTACTGAGTGGTGTTAGAGAAACAATGAAAAACAGAGTAACATAGAACATCAGTTCCTGAGGATTTTAAAGGTACAAACATATGTAGGCTCTGCGTTGCAAGGGGTGATGTTGCTGGAAGAAAGTGAAACAGACTTAGCAAAATGTATTCCAGTTTGCTACAGAATATTTTCATACTTAAAGTAACTAATGGATGGTGACAAAATGTTCCAAAGTACACAGAAAATTTGGATTATCTTGTTCAGGTAAAATAAGCATATTCTTTAAGCTGATTTTAAAATAGGTTCACAGAAGCAAAATGTACAATATTTAACTTGTTTTCAAAAAATCTTCAATAGTTAGACCCAGATTTCTTAATTTTTTTCATACTTTCATTTTTAAGAAGGACAGGTACATTCTACCTTTCTGATTTTACTTTCAATTTGTTGAGCTTTTAGTAACTGTTGTCACTTTCTTTTCATCCATTGTCTCTCTGACATGCAAGTCCTAGCTACCAGTACTCACCATGGCCTACATTATACTCCAAGTAATAGAAAAATCTGGGATATCCTAAATACTGTGACCCAGACCGCAACATCAAATTCCGTGCTGCATAAAAGTCACTTCATTATCCCAGGATTAGAACACAGAGCAAGTGTTTTATTGTCACTCATCATTCTGGTCTGGGAGGATATTTTGCTTCTGGGCTGCTGATACATGCAACTGAGGCTGAAAGGAATTAGCAGAGCTTATGCAGATGACACGATCGCGTGGATGGTTTACTCCCCACACAACTAAAATATAGATTTTTCTAAAAGTCTTTCTGCTTTTCCGGTACCCAGAGGGTAAGGAATATGGGATGTCTCTACGTCTCTATAGCTGCCTTTCATGTATTGGCCTCCTGATCTCGTTATTACTCCATAGACAGTCAATTACCTGTAGTTGCAAAAGCCACAGTTGAGACAATTGCCATGGAGCAATTGTTAATGTTGTTCATGTTACTGAAGGAAAATGCTTTCACTGTGTTCTGTTACTGATGAGGTTGTTTCTACCAGCTAATTCATTACAAAAAGGATGATAGGAAGTGCACTTCTTCACCAAATGATATCTGTACGTACAAAGGCTCCAGATTTCCTTTCACCACCTTTTGCAATAGCCTTTTTTTCTTCCTGCTGTCCTACACCGTACCTTTAAAGATACCTTAATGAAAGCTGAACTGCATTGAAACTTCACTTCTCTAGTTTCTAAAAATTTCCCTTCTTTTTCCTTTCTTTCAAATATTAAAGCCCTTTATGAGTTTGTATGAAAGAGTTACATGAATTGAATGCATTAACTGTCTAGTGAATATGGGTAATTAAAATCACTAATGAGTTGACGTCTGGGTGGAAGAGCTGAGGCAGCAATCTTTGTTCTCATGTTCTCCCGGTTCTTATATCCTGTGAAAAAGTCAGTGTCCTTTTTTAATTTTCCTTTTTTAAATTTCCTTTTTATTTTTTCAGTCATGGCTTCCTTCTTTCTCCTCTTTTTCAGTACCTTTGTGTAGGAAAGAAAATAAAAACCATAAAGCATACTTTTCTTGCCAAAGTGTAATAAAACAGGGGACATTATACAAGAAAGATCCCTCCTGACTTGCTTCATGTGGCATTTTGCCCATGTAAGAGTGAACAATCTCTCTCATTGAAACACCTGAAGTAAAAATTGAATTGTCAAGGAAAAAACTGTGATACTTGCTTCCAAACAAGTACACACTGGAGCCTTTACTTGCACTTTGGCTGCATAGCAGAGCTTTTAATGTACAATTACAGTTTGTACGGACAAATGAAAAAAAATTAAAAAAACAAAATGAAGAACATCTTACCAGAACTAAGAGACACCAAGGGGGTTTGAGGATAGTATGTGGAGAAATCATTTTGTGTGTGGCTGATTCAGTCTGGATCTTTTCTTTTTCTCGCTGACTTTCTGAGAGGGAAACAAAGAGACAATACAGCAGAGCTACGCTCCATCATATCTCATATTTGAATGACTTCCTTTTATTTTTCTCTTTAATGTATCTGTCCTATGTAACTTCTTTGCAAGATAGGGTTGCAGTCCTGTTCTCTATACTAATAAATGGAGAGTTGAGGTACACAGATACTAACCTTCAGCTCAACTCTAGCCACCTTAGCACTCAGCATGTTGAAAGCAACACTCAGGCGGCTTTGTGGATCTCTGCTGAAGTTTTATAGGAAGTTTGAATATCTGTAGCTAATGCATACCTACAAATACCTCTAAGCATCTTTTATATACATAAAATGTTGCAGATGAGCTCAACAAAATTCTGTTTCTCAAATTCTGTCAAATCCAGAAGAAAAAAAAGCACTTTAACAGAGGAAAAAAGAAAAAAAAAAAAAAGGCACATGCTGCCTCGTTAGTCTAGGTCACTTAGTTATAGTGACCCCAAACTGATTCAGGTACATCACAAACTCTAAACTTGGAGACTTTTTTATGATGTTGTGTTGAAATTATGCCACCTGTGTCAAGAGATCAGAGTTCAAGTCAATGTCTTGCTAATAAACATGCTGCCCTCATGAATGATTTGGGAATTGGTGAAAATCTATCACTTGGATTTAGTTTTTCATATAAAAGTGCATGGGTTCAATGCTGCTGTTACTTTACAGTCTAACAGCAGCATGGATTTGAGAGCCTATTAATTTCATGATTACATGACAAGCTTACACACGAACAGGGAGTAATTATTTTCAAGCTCAGATTTTTTCCTCAGTCTGTAGCTTTCAATCTTTAGATTAACTCCAAAGGAGACTATTTTCCCTGCCAACCTCTGGGCTTAACTGTGCACATAAATATCTTTCTGCATAGCAGGAATGCCTTCATGGTCACAACTGGTGATAGGTAGATGTTTCTGTCTCTCCTGATGTTCCTCCTTTTACTTCTTCACTTATCCCATGTGGTTTAGGAGAGGATATGCTGATGAGCTAGTGCACTTGATAGACACCACTGTGTAGCTCTCAATTTTGCCTCACGCCTGCTGCTGTGCAATTATCTTCAATCATTCTGAGTCTTGGTAGAGAGAATGTGCAAACAAATTAATACATTCATTACATTCAAAATGTACAACACAGTCACAAACGCTTTTAAATGACACAAATGAAGAAACAACCAAACAACTCCTCACACCTTTCCTATCTGTATGAAGGCTAAATCTGAAAGGCCTCTTCTTTATCTAGTTGACTCACTCCTCTCTCCTGAAAAAGCTGCAATCAGCTTTTTAGTCTTTGTGCATAGGACAAAAAGATGCCACATAAGAGAATCTGTCAGAGAAGTTACTTATAGTGGTAGTTTCTCCTACAGTGTCACCAGCAAAAAATACTCTTGGGAGCAAACCCTTACATAGCTGTTCAGATTACTGATCCTGCAGAGACTCATGAGAGATTCATGTTGGTGGAACTAGAACTGGAATCCAGATACCTTCTTGCCTCCCACTAGTTGCTGTATTTCTTCCTTATTCACTGATTGTTCTTCACCATCACAGGGAGTAGGTTTGCTTCTAAGATATGCAAATGCATTTTTACTAATAGAGATTTAATCTCCTATACTATACTGGCCAGGAAAAAAAAAGAAGTTCTTGTGCCAATAAGCAATAACACATTCCCCTTTCTTTCTGGTGACTCATTGCCATATTTCAGTGTCAAGTGTGTCTTTTGGTGAATTTTATCGTATATGTTATTTGCCAACACATATTGCACAAAATTCTAAATATAAGTAATGTAAATAATTTGTTAAAAATTCATTGGTGTCAAATGAGACTCTAAGTAATCATTAGAGGTGAAAATATGCTCAGAACTATTCATTCTCAGGCCATTTTTTGACGTATTTTGAGACAAAGTGGTTTCTGTGAAATAAAACCTTAACAAACCAACATGCCTATTGCCAAGAGAGTTAAATTAATAGGTTACATTTGTTCAGCATCTATGTGATAGGCTGACCTTGGCTGCCCACCAGGTGCCCACCATGCTGCTCTCTCACTCCCCCTACACAGCAGGACAGGGAGAAAAAATTCATGGGCCAAGATAAGGACAAGGAGATCGCTCACCAATTGCCATCAGAGGCAAAACAGACTTGACTTGGATAAGAGTAATTTAATTTGTCACCAAGTACAAATAGAGTAAGATGGTGAGAAACAAAAACTTTAAACTCATTTCTCCTTCCACCACTTCTTTTGAGAAGAATTGTCTCTCCCTCATCCGGGAGAGGGATCTTCTACCCCTCTTCTACCTACCTCCTCCTCCCGCCAAGTGGCACAGGGAAATGGGGAACAGCAATTGCTGTCCATCCATAACACTTCATCTCTGTCACTTTTTCCTTCTCATGCTCTTCCTCTGCTCCAGTGTGGGGTCCTTCCCATGGGATACGGTCCTCCAGGAATGGACTGATCCAGCATGAGAGAGAGGCTGCAGCTTCCTTGAGGGCACATCCACTTATTCTGATATGGGCTCCTCCATGAGGTGCAGTGTGGAGATCTGCTCCAACGTGGTCATCCAGGGTCTGCAGGGGGACAACCTGCTCCACCATGGACCTCTCCATGGGCTGCAGGGGAACTTCTGCTCCAACACCTAGAGCACCTCCTGCCCTACTTCTGCACTGACCTTTGTGTCTGCAGGGCTGTTTCTCTCACATTCTCTCACTTTTCTCTCCCAGATGTTATTAAACAGTGTTTTTTACACTTTGATATGCTCTCACAAAGGCACCATCAGCACTGATGATGGGCTTAGCTTTGGCCAGCAGCAGTTCCCTTTTGGAGCCAGATGGAACTGGTTCTTCTCTGACACGGGAGAACTTCTGGTCTCTTCTTATGGAGGCCAACCTTGCAAAAACCACCTCAGCAGAAGCCAGCACCTGCAGGCCCCCCTCCCCTTCCCTGTTACCAAAACCTGGTCACATAAACCCAATACAATAAAAAAAGGAAAAACTTTGAAATGTATTTCTGTATGGATTGTGCTGTATTCTTCAGATAGCAGTCTCTGTATCTTTGCAGATGGGATCCTTGTTCTTCCTTTATATGACTTTAAGAGAATATGTGTATTTATTTGTAATTTCTGCTAGTGGTGATTCACTTAATACTTTCTGCTGTGATAATATCACAGTAGAACTCTGCATCAGGCATACATTGAAAGTTCATATTCTGAAACATGCATTTTCTTGCATTTGCCAATAAGGAATTTTCCATACAGTCATACTGAGAGCCTGATTTTTGTTGATGCTCATCACAGTGAGCAATAACATATGTATTTCACCTGAAAATTCTTCTGTCTTAATTTTAACTTTTTTTTTTTTTTTTTTTTCCCCCTGTTAAGTGTTGCTGTTGAATATCTCTATACTATATTGCTTTATGTCATGGAATGATGTTCTTTTATTCCTTATTTAAAAAAAAAAATTTTTTTTTTAGGTCTTATTCTACACTTTTTCAATTTTCTTAATTGTGTGAACCATTGTCTTGTACAGAACAGATCTTTGGTCTCTATTAAATGATATCATCTAAACGTAAAAACTCACAAGATTTAAATAAGCAGAATGGATTTATCTTTGCTTATATTGAAATGTTTCTTGCTTTGTGAAAAACAATTTTTTATTCATTTTGTGTAGAAATCTATAAAGTCAAATATTTAGCATGTAATTGTGATTAAAACTTCTGCTCCACAGATTCTGAATCATTCAAGGGACAGATACCAGGCCGTTCATCTCTCGGTCAGTAGTCTGAAGGTAATCCAAATCTGTATGAAACCTAATGTCCTAGGGAAACAGGCTTATTCAGAAAACCTGCTATGGAACAAAGTTGCACTTCATACTAACCGTTATTACGGCTGACATTAGCTACCAATCACTCTATCAGTAACTAGAAGACACAGAGATATCTCCTGGTAGATTGCAACAAAGTTTGGAAAAAGATTAGTTTTGATTGTCTATTTACTGGTTTTGTACAGATATCAGAGATTATTTCTATCAAATGTTTCTCTTTTCCCAATTAATCACAGCTGATTATTGGAAAAGAGTTAATGTCTCTAATGCATTTCTGCTTTATCACA
Source organism: Chauna torquata (assembly GCA_013399475.1). Lineage (NCBI taxonomy): Eukaryota > Metazoa > Chordata > Aves > Anseriformes > Anhimidae > Chauna > Chauna torquata. The sequence continues at coordinate 31,077 of VXAL01004450.1, forward strand.
GTTTTCTTTCCTTATTATCTTATGGTAGAAAAATAGAGAATTACTTTTTTCCCATCCCAGACATTTTCCTAGTTTCACCATTTTGTCTACGTTCTGCTTTACTCTTAATGACTATTATCTATTCAACTGTCACTTACTCCCTCTTCCTCTTTTCTGGACTCCTGCTTCCATTTGCAAGAAAACACCAAATCAGTCCATTTACTTCATTGTAATAGGAAAGATTCAGAAATGAATTCCTAGCTACAAAACTTTTAAAATCTCGGAGTGAAAGTTTCTGACATTCTTGTGTCAGTTCTACAAGGCTTTTGTTTTGGCCAATAGAGTGGCCAATGCTGGTGCTGTCTGTGACCTTTGAAAATCTTTGTAAGCATAAACAAAACTTTCTTTGCGTGTCCCAGCATTCAGTAACTTCAAAGTGTTTGTTTCTCCTAGGCTATATTTCCTATTCCTCACATCAATAACTTTCATTAGCATTTTCCAGCAACTGGCGAAGTTTGATGAAGAGAACAAATTCCTGCCACAGTGGACACTTATCTTAACATGGGGAAACAGCAATGCAAAATGCTGTCCTTCGGAATAATGTTTATCTCCCTAGAGAAAGCTGGGGATTTGTTCCTTTTTAGTCTCCAGAAGTTTGAGCTCAACACTTTGTTTTTTGAGGAGAATGAATGAAAAATATATGATCTACAGTAACAACATGCAGAGCCAGAATGGGAGTGGTCTGTAAACTCTTAAACTCAGAAGAGTAGATGCAAATGAAATTGTCTCAGTGTACAGTGGAGATGTCCATCCTGAAGCTCAGAGAAAATTCTCATCTCACCTGGTCTGGAGTTGGTGTGAAATCCCAATTAAACGGTTTAGAGAACTGGAAATGCAGGAAGGGAGGACAGAACAGACAGATGGTCTGCAACACAAGTCATACTCTGAAAAACTGCTTCCTTAAGTGTGTGTGTGTGTGTGTGTGTGTGTGTGTGTGTGTGTGTGTGTGTGTGTGTTCATAACCTGCATCAACCTAATGAAGCAAAACCTGTATTTTATCAAAAATAAACTATATCCTCAAAGGACATGATGACCTCATTAGCATGGACCTTTTGGGAAGAAGAAAAAAGCATTTGAAGAGTGTATTTCTGTTATATTGTATTTAGTTTAAATTATCATCCAAACCCACATTCATAATGATTGAGTTTGTTTGACAGCCAACACATGAATTTGTTTCTGGTCTTAAATGTGACCTCCAGTTGGCTTAGTGACTGGAGGTTGTTACTCACTAAAGTTATTCTGTCATGGTTTTCAGGCATGCTATTTTTATGATCCATTTCTTAAATTAGGTGCACATTGTTCAAAGCTCTTGCTAAGTCTTGCAAAACTGTCAGAATCGTGTGAGTGTCCTTGCGTTCTGGGGATGTGGCACTGCTTTTGCAGAGAGAAAAGACTTGCAGAGGATATCCATAAAGACATTGCAGAAGTGATGGTAAGATTTACATGTCAGAGAGAGAAGAAAATGATGGATTAAGAAACCAGTATCCATAGGTATAATCTGTACCGTCCGTTTGAGGTAAGTCAGATATGGAATATGGCCAGTGAAATCAGCACCAGGTGACTGGTGATGGACAGATTTCAGAGCCAAGGACAGGAACTTTTATCNAAGAAAAAAGATTTTTATAAAAAAAAAAAAAAAAAAAAAAAAAAAAAAAAAGACACAAGAGGGGCAGGAACTCAATGTTGCTACTGAATGGTTTCTAGAATTTTTTGTTTAGTCTCATTTTGGACTTTTTTTTTTGCAGGTAGTGGCATTATTACAATATCAAGAAAGCTCATCCTCCAGCATATTTTGGTAGAAAAGTATATATATATATATTTTC
>VXAL01004450.1:33061-49057 GCA_013399475.1 Chauna torquata
AAAGTATATATATATATATTTTCATAAAACTTTATCATACTCTACAAATTCTGGTCTAATATTACCAGAAAAGTGTTGAAACTAATGCCTGATGAAAAAGATAGAAAGGACATTTCAAATGTTCTCACAACCATATGTTACTGATAAGTCAGTGTATATGATTTTAAGTATCTGGTTTCTAACACTGCAAATGGAAATGTTTATTTATTTATTTATTTATTTATTTTTCTCCCAGCCTAACAACCAAGTATCATCATTCATAATTTTTACTGTGTGCATGGGGAAAGACACAGGAAGGGATATTGGTAATTTCATTTTCTTTGGTGTCTCTGATCTTTCTTCTTTCCCAGAAGAGATTTCTAATTATGATGGAAATGCCCCTTTACTTCACTGAAATTTTATTAAGCTGATAATCGTAACATATTTTGACACTTGCTGTTTTTTTCAAGCAATAAATCTTTATGCCCTTATTGCATCAGTCCTAACTTCATAATGGTGAATAATTTAACAGCACCCAAACTGGGAAGTCTCTTAATGTGGCTTCTTTCTCTTGGCCTTTGTCACAATAAGGAGTAAGACCAGCCATAATTACTAAGCAAATGAGCCAATCTTGCTGTAGTAATCCAGTCCCTGGACATCTCCCCTTGCTCCTTTCTGTGATCTATATGGGCATACAGCATGTTTTAACAACATCCACATACCACTCATCATCCTCAAAGCTGCAGAACCATTCTGAGAACACGGGATCTGAGGCTTGTTGTGCAAGTTTAATGTTCTCTTTCTCTTTATCCTGCAATGGGACTATCCTTGAGAAACTTGTGTAAATGGTTGACCTACTTCTGGAACACACACACACACACACACACACACACACACACACACAAATACACACAAATAAATAAAATTAAAACAAACAACAAACAAGTAACAACAACAAAAACAGAAGCTATGTCTTATACTATGTGAAGCCTTTAGATTTCGAAAGGGTAGGATACGGGAGAACAGAGGCTTGAAAAGAAAGCAGAAGGTTAGATAGGAAAACTAATAAGCTCCAGAATTTAGAGCTCCTATGAAAACCTCATTAGATATTGAAAAAGAAAAAAAAAAAATCAGAGTTATGATTTCAAAGTTCCCCAAGCAATGCTCTTTACACTTGATGAGTGTATATACATCCGTGTCTCTGTCCACTCCTTTTTTTTTTTTTTTCCCCCTAAAACAAAGGAAATGCTATAATCAAAATTGGGCCTCTAGGCTACTGTTCTGCACGTTGGACTCTTTTGTTGTTGCTATTGAAAGCGTAACATCTGTCTGTAAACTTAAAAGTGTGTTGTTAGCAGTTAGCAGCCACAGTAGAACAATGGATAGGTCTGACAAAACAAAAACAATATAGATCCAGTTAGCACTCCCCAACATTTAACCTTCATGACAGGATTTAATGAATCCTCTGAAGAGCCATGTACAAGTCTCATACTGAGAAACAGTATGCTTCAGACCTGTGATTGACTGCCAAAATTACCTTGAGTTCTCCTTTAGGCCATGTAGTATCTCAATGGCTCTTGTAATTGCTGTTGCATCTGGCAACTCAAAATCAGCAGACAAACTTCGTGGTTCATACCTTCCCAAGGGGAAACATTTTCATCTGTTTCTCAAATAGTGCACAGAACACAACATTAAGCAAAATTAGCAGGAATATTACTCTTACTGAAATCTAACTCAGTCATTGCCAGCAGCAACTCACTTTGCCAGGTATAATATTTACCAGGTATAATATTTAGCTCTATCAGTGGCATCCCAGTGGCCCAATGCAGGAGGGGGAGAAAGAGTAGAACAGACTCCTAGAAGTAGGATTGATAGGGTAAGTCCGCAGATATCACTTGTTATATGAATGTATTCATCCAAGATATCTGGGAGAGGGAAACAAATTCTTATCTTCAACTTTTCTGATATGTCCGGTACCTGAAGATATGAACATCCCATGCTTTCTTTTATGTGGCTATGCTTGAATCCTTCTGGGATATTCATTTTCCTAATAACCAGTTAGCAGTTTCATAGACATATTCAGTATCTTTTTCTTTCACAGGACAAGATGGTGGTGATGTTCGATGGAAAGTATGAAGCTATGTTTTCTGTTATTCCAGAGCAATTCAGTAAACTCTCCACTCCCCGTTAGTTGTCCAAAATCATGTTTTCTATATAGCCAGGGGAGCCTCATGGTATTCACTGTTTGAATGATACCTTCTGTCTCAACCACATTGGGAAGATTACACATAGGTCACTGCAGCATACATGTATCTGACCTAACTTTCTACAAGCAACTTAATTTTGCAACAGTGCAGATATCTACTGCATCTCCCAGCAGGCTTTTGCACTGGGTTTAGATTTCCGACAGTCTTTTCCATTATTTATAGAAGATCCTAGGCTGGATGGAGTGAGATTGGCTCTGATGTACACAAGCAGTGCCGATTCATATGAAGTGCTGCACGTACAGCCTCTAATCACACTAGTCAGCAAAAAATGAACAAAAGAGTAATTGAGCAAAAATGCTGAGAAATATTAAACACTGTAGTTCGGAGAAAGGCAATTATGAGCAGTTTATACTGACTAGCTACCAGAAATATTTGCTGTTCATTCTTATCACTCATTAATATATACCAAGTCACCAAAGTAGGCTTGCTGATGATGTGTTATTTTCTGGTAGAACATTTCCTATGTTAGTGTTGGATCAAAGGCAATTTCATCACAGTGTACATGCTGTCTTACATTCTGTGGTACAGAGATGATCTGAGTAAAGAAAAAAGGAAAAAAAAAAAATGAAAACCATGGAAGACTAAAGATGCTTAAAACAACTTTCAGCTCAAGAACGATGAAGATGAAATTGTTTTTGTGAGTTCTGGCCTGGAAAATGTTAGTTAGGGGTGCAAAGCACAAGGTGGAAGCAAGATTGCAGAGGTCACAGTGAGCAGCTTTAGCCTTTCAGTACAGAATCAGCTTATGGAAGAGGTTAACTGGTGTAAAGAATTATTGAGAGTCAGTGATAAGATATCTAAATCAGGAGAGCACTAGCATAGGAACACATTCAAATAACTTTGATTGATTCTGAAAATTGCATTTTTTCATCTGGAAGATTTCCAGACAGACTCAGGCATGCCACTGATGCATATAAATATTTGCATATTTCCAATGTGTAATATAACACTCTAGTTGTGAAAGGGAGAACAACCAATTAAAAAAAAAAAACAAAAACACATCGTACACAAAACAAAACAACTCCTACCCTCCCCTCCCTTAATAAAAAACAAAACTAATGGTATCAGAATATAGTAAGCGTATAACCCTGCTACAAAGTGGGTATAAGTCACTGCCTCACTTGTATACAAGGTGATTTATGTGTGGTCTGTTTAATGACAGTATCTTCACTTCCCTGTAGCCTTCTATTTGTGTATTTTTCTTTCTCCAGGGGCATAGGAATTAGTCTTTTTAAAGACATTTGAATAAAGTCTATATGATAAAAACTAAAGAAAGAATGACAATTTCTAGAGTCTGGATCCACCAGTGTAGCTAGTGATTATTCCTTTCAAGGCATTTTAAGATACTTGAATTATTTATTACTGCATGTGAGAATTATTTTTTCTTAATAAGTCATCAGTGAGAGACAATGAAAGTGACAGGACATGCAGAAAATTTCCATAAAGATTATGTACTTGAATTCAAATTATTGTTCTCCAAACACACAGAGCACATATACGACAGCAGTGTGTATTATTCTGTCATCCACTGTGCATAATAAAGGTACACATACATATTTAAGTCATTTTATTTATTCTCTTTCATTGAGTGGTTCCTGTGCAACATAAGTTACTGGCTCTGAACTACAGGTAAAGCTTGTATCCAAAAATGTTCATTCAGATTTCTGAAACATTTCCAAGGATTTTTCACTTTGAGAGTGCATAGAGTTTTGTACTAAACAGAACTGACTTTTCAAATGTTTTCAGCAGGAACACTTAAAGTATATATATATACATATATATATATATAAAAGGGGCACTGTAAATGATAAAGTGTTATCAAGGCTACAGTGACAATGCAAGGAGCAATAAAGTGGGTAGCTGACCGTAAAAGTTCTTCACAAAATCTAGTGCACAATTTTTTCAGAAGTATACTTGGGAATTAATGTTTTTAGGATGGTTAATCTCAAAAATAACTTGGTTCACTTTTGGTACTATTGCACAAGCTGTCACGCTCAGATGTACATACTCTGTCCTTCAAGGTGATGAGACTGATGTTTGGATTTATAGTACTTGTCTTTGGGTTAATTAGTCAAAGTGAATGTATCGGATTGCTGACAAAATTTTCAGCTGAACAGAGAGCATTCCTACTGGACTGTATTTATTCATTACAATGATATATATTTATTGAGTTCTGTCAGACTACAAAAGGGTCACCATTTTTTCACTTCATCAGTTTTTAGTTTATATCAAATGTGCAATCATGCGAAAAATATTTCTATCTGTACTTTCATATTCCCCTTCTGCTTATCTATATTCATTCAGGGTGATATTTATAAGAAGATGATCTAACTATCAAAATCTACTACTATAAAGACAGTCTAATCTAGGTTTTATTATGTTTTCCAGAGTGGAATCGGATTCTACTCGTCATAAGACATAACAGGCAAGTGAAAGTGGTTAACTTAAATCACTACCATAGATTTACATTATAATTAATGTCAAGGCAATCTATCATTGAAGAAGAGAAGTGGCAATGGAAGGTTAAGGCAAATATTATATCCTACTGTTAATCAAGTCTTTTTTAAGAACTTAAAAGATTTAATGGAAGATAAAAATAAGAGGCAGGAGTGAGTCTGTAGAACAACAAAACTGCCATAAGTTTTACAGAACATAATTTTCTTTCTGTGGAGGACAATAATCAAATCCATGTGTACTTTCATATTTGAGTTGGTAACATTTAATTTTTGCTTAAACTCTTGATAGAAATCTGTCAGCTCAACTCAATTATAAACCATCAAGGAAGGAAGGAAGGAAGGAATTCAAAATAGTTTTAATTCATCAGTCTGTGTAATGACTTTGTAATACTAAAATGGGATATGATGCTTTTGGGACAGAAGAATTTGCAGCATCAGCCAGTTGAAGGTTCTAACTCTGCAATTTCAGTGCTGAATTTATCACTTTTGGCACTGATGTCAAACATACGTCAATGCTTGTTCATGCGATGGGGACTAACTGAAACTAGCCTATTAATTCAGGGCCATAAAGAAAGTATATTTAGCTCTAAGACTAAGTTATTTAAAGTTGTACGCAACATTGTCAGTGGATAACAAGGTTGTTTAGCTGGAGATGTATTGCTTATTTACACAGGTTAGTGATGATTTTGTAACCTACAAATGGCAAAGACATCACTTTTTATCATAGAAAATGTAGAGTGGGCAAAAACACAGGACAGTCAGAAAACAAAAATGGTTATCTGCACAAGAGTATAGCACCCTCTCACCCCTCCCAAAATGGAACAAAGGCTATCCAACAGCCTTTAATAGTCCTCCACATAATGTTTTTTCCTATCACATCTCTTTTTCCCTACCAGCAACAAAAGCTTCACAAAGGGCACAACATACTACAACAGTATCTATGTTTTCTGTGGAAGAAACCTCATTATTATAGAACCACAGAACAAAATTAGACAATTATATAGTTCATGTTGGAAGGGACCTCAGGAGGTCTTCTCTTTGGTCTCCTCAGAGCAGAGCCAACTCAAGATCAGACTGGGATGATCAGAACTTTTCCAGTCCCATCCTGAAAACCCCTGAGGCTGGACACTCCCTGGGACACTATTCCCCTGACTGGTATCCTCATGGGGAGAAAATGTCTCCTTGTATACAGTCCAAATCTCTCTTATTATCTATTGTCCTGCCTCCAGGCACTACAGCGAAGCCTGTCTTGGTCTCCTTGATCACCTCCCTGCAGGCACTGGAGGCTGCTATTGTGTCTCCAAAGATGCCCCTTCCCCAGGCTCAACCAGCTCCTGTCCCACAGCCTCTCCTTGCAGGTCAGGGGCTCCAGCTCTGGCCAGAGTTTTGGACACCCCTGACCTCAACCTGATTTATCCAATTCATTCCTGAACTTGAGATCCCAAATCTGAACACCTGTCCCCTTGCAGGGAGGCTCTTCTTTTGGTCATGTTGACTTTGGTGTGGCTTCTCTTTCCTTCCTCCAGCCTGGCTGGATCTCTTTGGGTGGCAGCTCTGCAATTAAGAGCATCCACTGGTCATCCTGTTTTGGTGTCACCTGCAGACATGCTGGGAGAAATGAGTTTGTCACTTCCTCCAGAATACTGATGAAGATGTTCTTCTTGTTAACGGTTTCCAGGTAGAGTATGACACCTTAACCACTACCATCTGAGCCTTACCATTAAAGTAGAGTTTAACCCATGTTAATACCCTTTATGCCGTAATGCATATAAAAATACAATATAAAAGATAACTATAGCTAGAAGTATAACATTATCACTTATACACATTATTCTGACAGAATCCTACATTAGCAACTTGCTTACCATATTGGAAGTAATAAAATTTGTTAGACAAAATAAAGATATAAATCTGTTAAGCTGTTACATTACTCATAGAGAAGTTCAGAATGTCAACATCTCTTTTTTAGACTGCTGCCTTATCTCTCTTTGTTGTACTCAATTAACTTGGAGGAAATAAAAATGGTGGTTTATGACATATATAGGTATTGCTTTGAATTCTGTGAATAATTCACTTAACTTTCTTTTTTTTTTTCCTTTTTCTTTTTTTTGTGCCAGCTTGTAAAATTGTTTTAGAACCTAAGCCTTGACTCACTTACTTCCACAAATACTAATAATGCATGAAAATACTGTTCAGTGTCTGATCTATATTATGCCTTCAAAGTGCCCTTAAAATTCCCCAAATTCCTGATGTTTCCCAAAGCCCAGATGTGTTTGTCTATATTACCTTTGTAGGCAGCTTAAACTTGGGCTACATAAGGCTGATACAAATCTGGGAGGGTTTGTGACAAGCAGCTTTATGGATATTCCAGGAGACCCAAATCCTTGCTTTATTTATTGACTTCCACAAGAAGGGCAAGTGGTGTAGCTTGATGCTGCACAGGGTTTTACATGTTCACACATCCCATTACTGTGCCTGGTAGAGTACGTTGAAGCTACTTCAGTCTCCTCAGAGGATATCAGCAAAGTGTCTTCAGTGTGGTTCATGTTGCAGGCAAGCAGCGTTGGTCTTGGGAAAGCAAAGATTTGGTGTAGTTACAACTCTCATGACTATGTGTTTTAGTGTGGTAAAGAACTAGATTCTTTTGGTAATAATGTTTATTTATAAAAAGAAGAAGGAAGGAAATGGAAAGCATTTCTGTATGTAAGTTCATACTTACTAAAAGAAGCTTAATGTATCTCCTGGGACATTGTAAGAAATATGTAATAATGATATGATTTTTTCCAATACTGTTATGATGGTCTTAAAATATAGATAAACTTATATACAATATTACATATAAACAAGAACTGTGAACTTTATTGCAGATGTGTCTTTGGAGAAAACAAGTGATATTTCTCTCCCTTGTGAGAGGTTTCATTAGGATATCATGAGTCATAATCATTAGATTTTTCAAGATTTCGTTTAATTATATGATAAATAGATTCAGAGTTAGTTTCTTTCCCCATTGCAGTTCTTTACATTTTTCATTCCCCCCCAAAAAATCTTGTATCTAGCAGCTTTTCAGTCTTCATGAGAACACCAAATTTTTCTTTAATATGGCAAATAGGATCTCAGAAGCATTATTTAAAATAATAAGCTGGTTTTCTAAGAACAATCATTAACTTCAAAGACCAAAAACTTTCAGGTAGATGGAAAGTGTAACTTTTTCTTTCATGGGAGAGGTAAATTTTCTCTTCTGGAACATGAATGAAGTTATTAAAAGCAGCAGCAGGTATTTTATTATTACCATCAGTAGGCAAGGCGTTAATTGCTATCACTGTTCATACTACAGTACCATGTGGGGTACAGATTACATTTCTCCAACCTCAGCACCTTAATCAAAACCAACATGATCAGAGCTCATATTAATCTGTTGCAGCCAGGACCAATCTTTCAGTTCCAAATGAATGCAAGGTCAGCAGTATGGCCTTGTGAAAAGAAGGAGCAAGCTTATCAGGAAAATGCACATGGTGAGGTCCAGAAGCAATGACAATGTGAAAAATCAAGTTAACAGCCAGTAAAAAGGTACACACATTGCAAGACTGCTGCCTTTTTGTCAGTTTGTTCCATGCTGAGTCAAAACTGTGATTTGTGTGTGTTTCATGGTAATTTGTCTGCTAGATATCTGAACTTCCATTAAATGGCCAGACACAACATCAAAAATAGTGTAAGTGGTAGATATACAAAAGAATTTTTTACCTTAAGAAATTAAGCTGGACTTTAAATGTGCTGTATTTGATAAATAATTTTATGTACGCTTCAGGCTTCCCTTCCATTTTTGTGTGTCTATTCATTTTCTGTTTGGGCAGTCACAGTTTTAATTGGTTATGAGGAAAGTAAGATGTGCCCAGTAAGCATGAGCTATATGGTTGAACTTTGGGTTACAGCTCTAGCCTAACCAAAGAGAGATTCATTTATGAAGATTTATCTTCTGGATTGCTAAAGGAAATGATCTTAAAACATTCAGTTTATATTTTTTTCTAAACACAAATTTGCTGGAAGTGGTCTTTGAGAAGTGCATTCTGATTCTGATAAGAAGGGCACTGTCCTTCCAGCATCATTATCTTTAAGACCATTTGAAAATATTAGGAAAAGTATTGAGCTGATTTACAATCATACTAACAATACAAGGAATGCTTTGAGAGGTCAATTAATCATAAACTCTGTGAAAGTGTGATGAAAGACAAAATCTAAAGCTGTGCAAGGTAAAACCACTTAACAAAAGAGTGCAATTACCCTGTTGCTGAGAAAGTCTTTGGCCAAGTTTTTATGTCTACCAGAAACTGAGCATCTAGATTTATATTTTTATGCTCATATACATATCTTGCTTCCACCATATAAAACCAAGTCAAGTTTTAGACGCACTTAGTACCTTAAGCTGAAAACTTTTGCATCAGATTTTTTTAGTTTATATTCATCAGTTAAAATATTTGCATCATTCCAATTCAACTGTAAAAAGTAGAGTTATCTCATACAATTTATTGGCAGACTGATCCATCTCTTCCTTTCAGGAGTAGGCAGTCTCAGTGTCAGCCATTCATTGATAGCCTGTTTCTATCAACCTGAGGTTCTTGTGACTTGGAAAGAAAATGGAAACATATTCAACTTTCAATCTGCTCTAAAAAGTACTGTAGAACTGTATATATTATACTATANATTGCAGATGACACTAAATTAAGAGAAGCTGTTGTCTACCTCAAGGGTAGAGAGGTCCGTCGAAGAGATCTTGACAAATTAGAGGGTTGGACAATCACCAGCCTCATGAAATTTAAAAAGAGCATGTGACGGGCTCTGCACTGGGATGGAGGAACCCTGGGTATATGTACAGACAGGAGGGTGGGAGGCTGGAAAGCAGCCCCACAGAAAGGGATCTGGGGGTTCTGGTCAATGGCAGGTTGAACATGAGTCAACAGCGTGCCTTGGCAGCAGAAAGCACCAACCATACATACCCTGAGATGCATCAGGCACAGCATTGCTGAAGGGTCTGGAGGGGAAGANCTCATGAAATTTAAAAAGAGCATGTGACGGGCTCTGCACTGGGATGGAGGAACCCTGGGTATATGTACAGACAGGAGGGTGGGAGGCTGGAAAGCAGCCCCACAGAAAGGGATCTGGGGGTTCTGGTCAATGGCAGGTTGAACATGAGTCAACAGCGTGCCTTGGCAGCAGAAAGCACCAACCATACATACCCTGAGATGCATCAGGCACAGCATTGCTGAAGGGTCTGGAGGGGAAGACGTATGAGGAGCTGCTGAGGTCCCTTGGGTTGTTCAGCCCAGAGAAGAGGAGATGAGGGGAGGCCTCATGGCGGCCTGCAGCTTCCTCACGAGGGGAACGGAGGGGCAGGCGCTGATCTCTGCTCTCTGGTGACAGCGACAGGACCCGAGGGAACGGCATGGAGCTGTGACAGGGGAGGGTCAGTCTGGGTGTTAGGAAAAGGTGCTTCACCGAGAGGGTGGTCGGGCACTGGAACAGGTTCCCCGGGGACATGGTCACAACACCGAGCCTGTCAGAGTTCAAGAAGCGTTTGGACAACGCTCTCAGATACATGGTCTGTTTTTTGGGTGGTCCTGTGTGGAGCCAGGAGTTGGACTCAGTGGTTCTTGTGGGTGCCTTCCAACTCCGGATATTCTGTGATTCTGTGATTGTATGTCAGAAAAGGCCAGTGACACTGAACATCTGCAACAGTTCAGATGAATGTCATATTCACAGTTCCCTTTGAGGCAAAAAATAAAAAGGATTTTAGATAATTTGATGAGAATGAAATAATTGCTGAATGAGTAGTTTCTTTTTGAAACTGAAAATTACATTTTGTCAGATTATACAGAACCCAGCAAGACAAACCATCAGTTTTGATGTATGATTCAGGCTCCACAGACATACATATTGATAAAGTAGTGATTTCCAACTAAAGAAAGTCAACAAGACAACTATGTAGAATAAAAAAATTCAACCTAGATGAAAAGTAATGTGATTGTGCAAGATGCAACAGACGTATTTATATTTTCACTGCTTTGATAGCCGTTGTTTACATCAAGCTACAGAAATAAATTGTAGGAGGTCTTGTTCCTGCAGGATAATAATGTCAGGTATGTATTCGGAATACAGCATTCAGATCTCTTGAGATGCAGTTGACTCTCTTCCTTTAACAGAGTGCTTAGAAACCCTTGTGTAGTTCAAAACAGAGAGTACTCCTGGAACTGCAGTTAAAGCATGAGGCTGTTAATGCAGTTGGCAAGGCAAGTTTGGCAAGATGAAATTCCCAGTGACTACAGACAAGAGCATCCCAGGAAAAATAGAAGTGGAGCCCTTCTCTAAATAATGAATTCTCCTCACCTTGCTCAAATAAAGAAGTAAAATGGAAATATTATTAATTCTCTGTGGCAGTTTTCCACTTGCTAAGTTTCTTGGGGCAATGAGAGAGAAACTTTGCTCTGCAGCTTTACTGAACTTCTTGTTACTTATTTTCACCTAAGTTCAATCAGGCTACGTTGCTTAATGTGTATGTCAAACTAAGACACTTCAGGGAAAGCCACTCATTCATGGAGTGCTGAGGAGGCAATTTTTGTTCCAGACGTGTAGTAGAAGTGGAAGAAAAAGTCCCTGATTTCTTTTTCTTTCTCCCCAGTGTTCAGCAAAGCCTTGTGACATATGCATGCCATGCTGTACAAGCTTCAGAGAAGCCAAGGCTTCACATTTAATGAATGCTGATTATGCAAGTATTGGTTCTGTAACCCTTCTGGTCTACTTTTATGAAGCAACTGATGTTAAAACACGAATTTGAAGCAATATGTGCTGCTACTCTTGCTGTTTCCCTGTTTAAAAATTAACAGGAACTCATAAATTTATAACTATTAAGAGGCAGGCAGCTACTGAAATGTAATCGAAGGTTTAAATTTGCAGTGAAAGTCTTCCTTCCTGCAGATACAGAACCGACCGAGATTTTGCTCCAAAAAATGACCTCTGTACTATTTTGGAGGATTGTGCAGCGACCACAGAGGGGTCAGTTCAGGGACGTCGCGATGTGAAATTGTGCTGCAGAATTTACATAAGAAGAATATAGAACAGGCTTTTACTTATCTGGTATAAACTTTTACAAAAAAGCTTTCCCATATGTATAAAACCCTGTTGTCTTAGACCAGTGTGTATCTTTAAAATTTGCTAGACTGTGTTCATCTATATACTCTATTTTACATTGTAGTATTACATTTATGAAACAAGGAGATGATGAGCTTAACTTATAGGAGTGGTAATTTTAACCTCAGACTGTAAATCTTATAATGTGGTAAAGAAAGACTTTAAAATTGTTATTAAAGTATGACAGGTCTGTTCAAATATTCTTCCCTAGATAGTAAACACTCTTTGCTCCTGCTCATATTTCCTTGAAGAAAAAGGCAGCCATATTAGAACTTACAGGATAGTGCAATGGCTGCTTTAATTCTTGAAAAAAAAAAAAAAAAAGAAAAAGATATGTCACAATTAAGTCTTTCCATCATAAAGTTTTGTGTAAATGTGCAAAATAATTCCTTGCAAGAAATATTCTATTGTGACTTCAAATATTACTGATCATATATTAATGCACATGAGATCCTGGGCTTAAATATGTTTATATATTAATATCAATTTAATTTTTTTGATGCCTCAGAAATGAAAATTAAATTCAGTAGGAGGAATTTGACAATACCATTAAGTATGCATTCATGCTGTGAGGTGTACTCTCTACTTCTGCAGAACCTACCTAAGTGTAAGATATCACTCTAGTGTGGAAGATTGATTGCAGTTTAATTAACACTTCTGCTAACATACCAAAATAACATAAATGTTACCTATTTTATTTACAGTCACTCTTTAGAAATGATTTTTGGAGCTTTCAAATGTTGACAAACATCTTTTATGTATAATAGCTACATTGTGTTTTAAAACATGACTAGTAAATACAAGCTAGCTAAAAAAAAAAAAAAACTTTAAAGAAGACATGAGTATACCAAAACGTAAAATGTCATAATAATTCCTTCAGTGTAAGACCTGAAATGGAAATTCTTTGAAATGTGCTCAGCATTTTTGTTTGTTTATTTGCTTGTTCGTTTGTTTTCCAGATTGGAGAAGGAAACAAGGAAAACAACTACTCAATGCTATTGATCAAATCATGCTTCAGAAGCGGACCCTCGATTAATGGGTTTAGGAGTGTTCTTCTAAGTTACAAACAACTGTACTGATCCTGCAACGACAAAGAGGGCGCCCTGGTTCAATGAGTAGGTAGTGCAATTTCTATATAGCCCTCCTTATCAGAGTGTAAAAGTTGTCTGGTACTGCAGGATAGACTGCCCCAATGTCCTAGCAAACCACCATTGGCTTATCATTGTACTTTTCCCTATACGTCCACAAAATTCTCCTATGTAGTATTTATATTCACTTTTTACAAGCAGACTAATTAGAATCTGTCATTTTGCTTTCCTGTTAACATATTCTCATACACAGCTTGACATTACTGTGAATATAAATAGTTTTAACAAGTGTGTTTTCCAAATCCTGGTTGTAATAGCTACCTATGTGGAATATATTTTCATTCAAGATTTGCTTGCTAAAATTAAGTTTGGGTTCAGAACAAATGTGATTTATCTATTACAGTCCACTTACTGTCCCTCTGGCTCAATGCAATCATTTTTAAGCTTTCACATACAATCTTATGAACACCAGATCAAATCAAAACATTGCTTTCCAAAATTCTCAGCGAATTGAAACCAAAAATATTGAAAGGTTAGCTAATTTCTCTTAAAAGAAAAGAAAATGTTTAAAACATCATTTCGCTCCTCATTTTGGCCAAAAATTGTAAAAAGACAGCTAGATATGGCAGCCAGCTTTTGTTTCTGGATAAACTAATTCAAGGAAGATTGGATCATTGGTATAAGAACATTTTCATCTGTTATTCTTGAAGAGGACTTTGGAAAAAATATATACACTTTGGGAGAGTCTTATCTGATCCAGATATCTGAATATTTTGAGAACCCTCCTATTCTATTCCTTAATCAGAAAAGCACATAGATCTCCAGCCTCAAGCCATACAGAGATGGAATTACCTTTAAAGCAGAACCAGAATCTGAATATTAGGGTAGTTTTATTGCAGTCCAAATGAACTCTAGCCTCCACATATGGCTGGTTTGCTGTGTTTCTTCTGGAAAGCTGCAGAGCAAATCTTTTCTGTTCTGGACCACATCCTCAATGTGGCACCTGGGTCTGTCCTTGTAGAAGAGTTACAGTGATGTTAAATGACCCTGCAGATGTAAGCAGAGACAGGTATGCATTAGGGTACTTAATAAAGAAAATAAGATGCAAGAGCTGTGCACTGATGAAATGCTTCAACTTCCAGAATATGGCTCTAGTGTGACAGAAAGCCGTGGAGAAATGTTTGTAACTATACTCTCATATTTATTCTCTGATACAGGTTCAAAACATGATATTTTGTTTCAGTTACATCTGATATCCTTCAGCTTTCCTCCATGTAGTATTCAGACAGCAGAGATTTTTTTTTTAAACTTGAAAATTATCACAAGTTTCTGTGATCTTTTTCTTTACTAATGACAGTTTTTTGGTTGTGTAAGAAAGACAACTGCATTTTTATTTTTCCAGAATAAGAGCAAATAATAATTTATCCTGCTAGATTATACGAAAGTTGGGCTCTCTTCTCTCATCCATCAAATTGTCTGCACCACAGGTAGGCTTTAAAATGGTCATTTAATAGCCATAGGAAACCTAACATTTCAACAATAAAAAATAATCAGGAAGATTAAACTATTCTCTTCCTGAGAGCTGTTAAAGAGACTTCTTTCGCATGCCATCACTTGAGATGTCCTACCCCACCTTGAACCACCCTCACTGTGTCCAAAAATGACCTGTAGTATGTCTTGAACCTGAATCTATTGTTCAGCCATTTATATTTCTTGTAGCCAATCAATCCTCTCCCCTTCTATGTCATAAGGACTGCTTTCCAAAGAATAGGCAGATGAGCATATGTGAAGTGGACACATAAGCCAAAGAGACTATGGTCTTCTTAGGCAAACTATTTAAGATATTTTTTCCCCATGTTGTTGCTTTATGAACCCAATACTGACACATCTCTAGCAGATTAAGTGACAGTACAGCTACACTGATGTTTAACACCATTTCAAGAAAATTATCTCATTTCCTGTTCTTTTAAGGGATTCTGTGCTAAGAATATATTTTTACCCAAGTACTTTTATTCCAGAATCAAACTAAAACTGTTTTCTTTGCAATAGCCATATTGTAGCTTCTAAATATAGTAGAAAATGTTGTTTCCTCATAGATAGAGAAATATAAAACTCCAGGGTTCACCTCATAACAGCTGATATATGAAGTGAAATATACTGAGATATAGGAGGTGACAGTCCTTCTCCTTTGACTATCAATGAAGTTCAAACAATTCAGGCTAGACAGCTATAATTTTTGAAATTAAATGAGATGGAGTTTACTCTGTGTATTCAAGGTTATGAACAATGGAATTATTATAAAATTAGAGTAATGCAGAAGTTGTACAGAAGTATGGCTAATAGAGTTGACTCTTTTAAAATGTTTTTATTCTTACTGTGAAAACTTTAATGTCTAAATAATGAGGATTCCAGGATTAACTTGTGATTTTTTTTACTTGCAGCTCCCCCAAGTTTACATCATAAATGTTTGCAAGTGAAAATGTTCTTGTAGATATTTACAGAAGGTCAGCTGTAATACCATTGAGATGCACAATCATCTCTGTTTTTTCAGAGGGAGAGGTGCACTTTGCAAAGGCAAATATGCAAGTCACATGTGCGTTTGAACTACCCAAGACCACTGAAACAAAATAAGCAAGTCTCATTTTATTGGAGCTCATACCGAAAATTCTGAAATACTTGTCTATCCTAACATTCATTAGTCACGGACAGATTCTCATTTTGGTAAATCTCATCAATTGTTATGAACTGTGGTGAAGTGTTTACATGTATCTTTTCAAGTAGTGGTGCTATAATTGTGCAGAGAGATGCAGAGGACACCACTCCAATGATGTGCATAGACAGAAGGCACATTTGCACAAAGTTCAGAAAATATACACTCCTGTGCTTTTATTTTTTTCTTATTTGCAGTCAGCTTTCTTCTGGCTATATTATACTGTCAAGTAGATTAAAATAATGAAATGTTTTGATAATATTCACCATTACATCCACTCTCTGTATGAGATTAGACGCTAAGAAGGAAAGTAGTAT
>VXAL01004450.1:69369-81883 GCA_013399475.1 Chauna torquata
CTTTCTTCCTTTCTTCCTTTCTTCCTTTCTTCCTTTCTTCCTTTCTTCCTTTCTTCCTTTCTTTTTCAATTAAATAAAATCCTATTCTCATATGCCAAAGGATATACTTACCTCTTTAAATTTACACCAGAAAGTGTGGAAGTGTGGGAGGCTGAAAAGCAGAAGTTTCCAGGCACAGGCCGCATAGTAAAGTAGGAAAAAAGAAATCAAACTTGAAAGATGTTACAGCTTTCCTTAACTCAATAAATGTTCTCCTTCTAGGTTAAAATATAATTGCTTTTACTTGGCATCTTTACCAGTAGAACACGACATCTGTAAAAGGCACTAAAATATTGATGGTTTTTGCTTTATGGCTCGTTCTTACATATACATCCTGTACAGTGTAAAGAAAGCTGTTTTAGATAAGTAATTTTTCCTACCAATCTACTCTTAGACCATTAACAGATATTTCTGTTGTGTCTGGAAACAGTGCTTTGTAAACTGAAGGTTGTTGCATTGTTTTTTAGAGAAACAATATTTTTGCAATATTTCATAGAAAGGAAATCTCTGAAATTGTTCCCTTGTTGACAGCATTGTGTTGGCATCAGCACTGAACCATATTGCAGGGTATATCACATCAGAGGCATTCGAATTTCCTGTTACCAGTGAGGAGACATCTGGTTTGTAACTTTTATCATAGCATGTCTCTTGATGTAGCATCAATATACTAAATCAGGCTCACACTTGGAGGTCAAAAGTCCATTTGCAGTATAATTAATTTCTAATTTTGTATTAAGAGCCAAAAGAATTTTATTTACAAGAGGATATATACTTTCAAATCAAGACCCATCTAAAAAGAAATGTCAAATTTGGAAAAATTAAAATACCCTCAGGGCCAATGAGGTAATGTCTAATGTAGCCTGGATGCTAAGAAACCAGACACAACACCAACAATTTATATCATGTGAAATGAAGATTAAAGAAATCCATTGTTCTCTATTACAGCATTTGATATGGTTTCCTGTGCAATGGGTCTGAGAAAGCTCAGCATGCATTTATGGTCTAAATAATGTCTGCCCTACAGCCTAATATTGTTCCTATGAAAATATTGTTGAAGCATTTTCTCAGTGACTCTGAGATAAAGAAAGTGACTCAAAAAATAAAAGATTGCTAACATGTTACGCAGTGGGCTCAACTATAGTTTCCTAAACAGATCTCTCTCACATGGAGATGTAAAGTTACAGCGAGCTTCTGTTGTATTTTAGCTGTTTTTGTTGTTGTTGTTTTTTCCTGATTGCTTTATGAGTCATGCTTACCCCACCAGGGAACCACACTGTTTAGATGACCAGCTAAGATACAAGGAAAGGAAGAAAATAGCATATCTGGATCTTTCTGTGTGAGGTACCGTGTATATGCACAAACCTTGTAGATGACCATTTTCCGCTGTTGATAAAGATGCAGTAACATGCAGTAATAGGAAAATTCACTGAGAACCTCAATGTGATATACCTCATGAGTATAAAAGACAAAGTCTATCCAGTTAACAGTTCACTATAAATTATTGACTTAGCTGTATTTATTGCATGCAATTAAACAACTCCTACTTTATCCTGTAAAGTATACTGTTACAGGTTTGCCATGATGGCTAGTTAATTTACAGCCCATTTTGCAGTTTAATGTTTGCTTAAAAGGAATGTTCACCTAATCAAACAGTGCACGGAACAAATGAGTTTCAGAAATAGACCCCGACAAAACACACATGTGTTTGTTTTGCATTGCTCCTGTGATTGTTTTTCTTCTATGCTAAAAGCTGTTTGATGGTGGTGACTATTATTATGGGCACAGTCAAAATACAAAAATAGGAAAAGGAAGAGGAAGAGGAAGAGGAAGAAGAGCCTGATTGCCTTCAGTTCACTCTGTCACTTCAAGATCCAGAAAATGTGAAATGTTTCTAGAATTTCTAAAGAACCAAAATATTTTCTCTCTGCTTTCACCCTGCAAAGAGGCCAGCACAATGTATCCTCTTGAATTCTGTCAAGTTAATTAATTCCTTTCAGGATACATGCAGAATTTACCAGGGATGAGAAAGTAGTCATTTAAAAAAATTATAGTTCTGTGTCATTGCCTTAGTGCTTTTACACAGTAGACAAAGTAAATTGAACTTTCATTCAGCAGCCCACCAGCAAAATGACTCCTCGTATTTTATAATAGTAACCAGTGGAAGTATTGGCTAACCTATTCTTTATTAAAATGTTCATTTTCCTTGTACTGCAATGCCCCTGGCCTTGGCATATTTCTTGTGAGCTGCTACTGGAAAATTCTCTGTGCTTGGCAGAAGTGGAGAATTTATTATATGCCTCTGAGCAGCACTGAGGCAAACAGCAAAAGCTGTTATCCTTAGTGCACTTTTGCAAGGCTATCTGTTAAAATGTGCATCTGATCTGAAATTTGTGTTTCTGTTTCAATATTATTTTGATGCTGCTTTGCTGGGAAAAAAAGAAAAAAAGAAACCAACAAAAAAAAGAACAGAAAAAAAGAACAAAAATAAAAAAAAGTGGCAGCAAAAACAATCCTCTGCACAGCATGGTATTCAAGAGCTGAATAATCCCGTAAAGCACAGATCAAATGTTCCTTATCTGCAAGGCATTTTAAAATAAGTAGAAAAACAAGGATGAATTACCCTTTACCTTTTTAAACCAGGCTGCAAAGTGCATCACAAACCTGCACTTCCATTATTATTCTGACTTTGGATAGGACAAGGACCTGTGTCTCAGAAGTGATGACAGCATTGGTTTTAGAAAAATGTATACAACTAAAGTCACTCTCACAGTTACACAATGAAGGCAAATTCCTGCAGGACGTCTGCTAAATAATTCTGCAGATGGGTTCACAAAGGTGACTTTGCAGTGACAGTAAGTTTGCATCTTGGAAGTAATTAAATGTTTCTTATTTACTCTATCATGCTGATTGCTTATGGGGAGGTGAGAGAGTGTTTAGAAAGGTTAAGTTTCCCATAACTTTATCAAAATGAAGTGGTCTCTGCCACATAGTGGAGGATCCAACTCCATAACTTCATTTATTACAGCTAAAAAAGCTGCACTTTTTCCTGTCCATTCAGTATCAACATTCAATAAGAACGTGTAGTACAAAAGCCAGTGAAGCCTCTCTACTTAGTGGCTGAGGATGGATTTTGCTAAACGTGGACCTCTATGGAACTATTCTAGTGGGGACAGAAATTTCTGTACTGTCAGTGTTGATTTATTCAGTACAGTCCATGGACATTACTACTCTAACCTCAGGACTGACACCTCAAATCAGTCTGATGAGCACCAGCTGAAACACACCTCTTTTATTCTTTGTTTGTAAAAGGAATTTATGTATCAAGAGTGGCCATCTCCACCACGTTAATCTGTGAACCTCATATACCTGACCTTATGATCTCCTCTTTCCTTCAAGTGAGGCAGCTATAGGTCTCACTCCAGTAATAGTTATCCACTCTTCTCCAATATATTACTATATTTTGCCCTATCTGAATTTAATTCTTCACTGTATTAGCTGTTATCTGAGAATGTCAATTCTGAGAACGTCAATCAAAATCCGTTGTTTACTGCATAGGAAGATGTAAGTTTCAGATAGGATTTGTGGCAAGACTGTAAAAGTGTAAAAGTGAGCTAAGGGCACCATGGCCATTTGCAACACTTCTGAAATTCATTCTCATAGTCTAACTTAGATTGTGGTCAGTAGAGATCATAATCGTTAGCGTAGCATTTTTGCTTCCTTTTACTTCTTAAAATCTGTGTGGATACTGAAATTCTATCACAGGAAATACAGTGTTCACACCTCTCATGTTTTTCCACAGTGAACTAACAGCATCTGGACTCATTGATTTACAGACCAACACCTTTCAAACTCATTAACATCACTAGAAATTGTAAGTATAAATATTTGAAAATATCTCTTGGAAAAAGTAGGTATGGTAGACAGCAGAGAAACTTGCGGGCAACTTGTAGAGTTGATGTGTTAAAGTGAGAAAAAAATACAGGCTGGGGAAAATTCCCCATGATATCTGAAGTATTCTGCTCCCCCAGAATTTTCAGGTGTTATCAAACTGCAGTGGTTTTAACAAAATTACAGCAAGGTAGATGAAACATAGTTACTTTTTCTGTGCCTGGTCATTCTGGCAGATGTCTGTAAATGTTTAACCTACAAGTAGTCAATAGTAGCACACGGCAAGATCAACTGTGTGTCTGAGTCTTCGCATATCTTTAAGGCTGTCCATGCTTACTCGGTTAATGTGGACAGCTTTTTCTTAAGACACGTTTCCAATTCTNGGCTCAGATTATTATTTTTTTTTTCCCAGTGAAATGAAATCGAAAGTTTTTATGGAGGCTTGAAGTGCTAAATAATTTGTTCCAGCACTTAATGCAGTTCACTGACTGTCTAAATTACCTTCTAATGCTTCAGTATATCTCTGAAAACAGGCTCACTGATTTATCAGCAGATGCACCTTTGTTGACAGCTGTTGTCCAGTCCTTTATGCACTACTATTTTTTATAATGGTTTTCCTCCTTCTAGATGATTATATGCCACAGTACCCTAGTTTTTGGTAGTGTACATCCTGATATAGGGTAGGCTATGTTCTGGGCAAAATATCTAATTTTCCAATGACTAATCCTGACCTGCAAAACTAGCTTCAGTGACCGTGCTTGTCTTGGTGACCAGAATGTGAAAATAACCTCAGTAAATAGGGGCAGTATATATTTTTTCCAAATAAATAGAAACTTAAAAGGACAGTGACAAATTTGTAGAAGTACACACAAAGCAAATCACATTAGAGGAATCTGTTGCAAGAGAAACATTGAATTGTGAATCACCTGCATTTGTTTACTTGATTTTGAAAAATTCCTTTTTGGCTTCTTTTATGATGTTCCTCCTTTCTTTTTCTTCTACATCATTTTTGAAATGTTTCTGTTAGAGAACAGTTTGGTTTCTAATGAGATCATCTGCCATGATTTATATCTTGTTTTCTTCTTAAGCCAGAACCTCTCACATTGACTCATGCTAAGTATTATTTGATTGCTCAAGTAGTTGCATTGAATCTAGTTGAACTACGGATGAATATGTTTTCTTCTCAAAGAAAGAGTGAAGACTTGCGGAACCTATCCTTATGATAATTTCAATACCTTTGTGATACATTCCAAAATCTGGAATCAAGAAAAACGAAAACAGAACCTCATTTAGGCATTTTTCTTGTAAGTCCTTAATACCTCAGTTAATTCCCATCTTTTCCAAGCATTAAATAGTGTGAGCAGGTGCTCATATTAAAAGACTGGCCCACAGTTTTTTTCTGTCTATAGTGCAGCTTATGTTTTTTTATCTCCTCTCTATCTGTCCAGCCGTCTCTGTTCTTCTCTCTTCCCTTGCTTCACAGCAGTATCCTGGATGTTAGAATTTTATGTTAGATTTTGTACCTATACTCAATTGTAGTCACTGAAGAAACAATGTCATGCTTATCTGTGCTTTAACTGGAGCAGATATTAAGATAGATGTGTTTATTTTGGTTTACTGCTCTGTTTTTCTTTCAACCGTTGCCACCTAATGTTGGCATAATATATAAAAGAGATGTGCTTTTGTTTACCCTCTCTGACAAACAGTTGCATTTACAATACTGTAAAACTAGCATAGGAGAAGGAATAAACAATAGATATGAATGGGAAGAGGGTCACTTTCATTATTAATTTTTTAGGTTACTGTGAAAAGAAATTTTCAGTATTTCTTTAAAAGTTGTGTCCCATTGTGCTAGTGTACAACAACTGATGTCAAAATCTAAGCAGCTAAGATTTTAAGGGTATTTTTGCAAATAAAATGCATTCCTTAATGATTTTCCAATTCAGAACTGAAAGTAAAATGCAATATATTGATCCAAAAACCTCCTTTAACAGAAATAAATGGATAGCAAACAAGTCATGCATATCTTCTGCCAAAAGTTTTAAACAAAGAATCTGAGCTGATGCCAACTGCAGAAAAGAGAAAAATAAAAATAAAAATAATAGAAGGTACTCTTCATAAGCAACTCAAAAGGATTTAAAAGAATAAATCTCACTGATGTTTTGGACTTTGAGTCTTAAATTCCATGGAGGTGCTGTGTCCATTGCAATGATTTCTCTTTCATGCACTGAAGGCCATATGAGCAGTTTTATTATGTCAGTTCAAAGACCAATCTACTGCAACATCAACTCCAGGTGTTGCATATGTTCACTGTTGGATATTTAGAGAAAAAATAAATAGTTTTCCAGTGTATAACAAAATTCCATATATAGCCTCTGTTACTTGCAACATTTAGCCACCTGCAACATCTGCAGAAATCTTTTCAGATCCCAAAAGATTCTCCATGGTTTTCAAATCTTTCTTAAATCAGTTCAATAAGTTGATTACTGCTGTCTGCACCAAAGGTGGGAAGGGGAAGGTTAGGCTTACACTACAGAAATAAATACTGTGGGAGGCTGGATGAACAGATGGTACCTACCACACTGTGTGCAGAGGGTGAATGCCTGTCCCTTCCCTGCACCTAAGGCAGAGGGACATGTTTTTGTCCCATTCCCCTTGCAGCTCACCCTTTGCATCTATTTACCTTTGATAAGTCAGTCATAGAATCATAGGAATCATAGAATATCCTGAGCTGGAAGAGACCCACAGTGATTGCCCAGCCCTCTAATTTGTCAAGATCTCTCCTGAGGAAGTCAACAGTTCCTCTTAATTTAATATCATCTGCAAATGTACTTAGTATGCATTTGAGTCCTGCATCCAGATCATTTATAAAAACACTGAGGAGAGTTGGCCCTAAAATGGAGTCCTGGGGAACCCCACTAGGAACTGGCCACCAACCTGATATAACCCTTTGAGGTTAGATATATACCCTTGCTTTAACCCTTTGAGCCCGACCTGTCAGATAATAATTTACCCATCATATTATATGTGTGTCTAGATGTATGCTGGACATTTTGTCCAGAAGGGTGCTGTAAGAAACAGTATTGAAAACTTTGCTGTTTTGCTGAAATCCAAAACAATCACAATTACTGGCTTCCTCTGCACAACTAGACGTAACCTTGTTGTAAAAGGAAATTAAGTTAGTGAAACAGGACTTTCCCCTTGTGAACCAGTGTTGCCTGTGACCAGCTACTGTATTGTCTTTCAAATGTGTTTTGATAGTTCCCAAAATAACGTTCTCCATTTCTCCCAGGCACTGAATTGAGACTGACAGGCCTGTAATTAGCAGGGTCTTCTTTTTTACCCTTCTTGAAAACTGGGACAACATTTGCCAGCTTCCAGTTGACTGTGTCCTCTCCAGATTCCCAAGAACTTTGAAAAATAATTGAGAGAGGTCTTATGATGATATCAGCCAGCTCTCTGAGTACCCTAGGATGAATCCCATTGGACCCCATACACTTATATGCATCCAGCTGGAGCAGCAAATCCTGTGCAAGTTCAGGGTTGTCTGGGAGCTGGGTTGGCTGCAGCCATGGTCTTCTGACTCAGGGCACCTGGGGTCCAAAGGCCCATCATCGGTGTTAAAGATAGAGGCAAAGAAGGCATTAAATGTCTCTGCTTTGTCTATGTCCCTATTTGTGAGGTGACCAACCTCATCAAGCAATGGACCAATGTTATCTCTGGTACTTCTTTTGCTGTTAAGATACTTCTAAAAAAGCCCTTTCTTGTCCCTTACAGTACTGGCCAGCTTCAAGTCAAATTAAGCTTTGGCCTCACGAATTTTCTCCCTACAATGGCACAAAGCATCTTGGTAGCCTTCCCATGTTGCCTGACCTTGCTTCCAGTGTCCATACACTTTCCTTTTCCACCTAAGCTCTAGAAGAAGACCCCTGCTCAGCTAAGACGGCCTTATGGCCCACTTGTTTGACTTCCAGCTCTTTGGAATTGTTTGCTCATGTTGACAAAATCTTTCACACTTGTCATGGCATTCTCACCAACCTCAGATTAATTTTGTTGGCTTGTTTGCTTGTTTGTTTACAAGGGTAGCCACAGGAGCAAACTTAGCTTATCTTGCTTCTGTCTGCCAACATTATTTCTCATCGTCTACAGTTCAGCATGGGGAGAATTAATATAATTTGTCTTATACACTGTTTCAGTACGCTAAAATTGATTATCAGAACATGTTATTTTCATATTTAAGAGTGTAGGTCATGGAGTTCCAATCTTTTTTTTCCCCTATTTTACAGTTTGCTAATGTAAAATACATTGGAGGTGAGGACTCACCTCAAAGACTTGTTTTCTTCCAATTTAATGGCTGTATGAAAAAGACGTAATGTGGAAGTCTCGGAAGAAAATAAAAACACAACATTTTCAAAAATATTTAAGACTTGATTTGTGATAGCCCTTTTATATTTACTCTTTCATAAATTTCTATTAATCTTTCTTTAGACTGAGTAGCTCTCTGAGATTGCAGGAGAAAAAATGAATTGAAAGCAAGGTTTTAGTTTCACTTTCTCTTGATAAGGATGCATTGAATTATAGTGAAGAGGTAATGCTATGTATAAATACACATTTTTAAAATGGAGAAGCTAGTGATTACATTGAAACAGTATCCTCAAATGGTAACATTAACTATCTGTTATGTGAAAGAGGAAATGCTTATAAGATTCATCACCATGAGCTGAAACTAATTTACATGATCAGGTTTTCATGTTTGTGTTTTTGGAAAGAAACCACTCTTTCAGAATTGAGCAGTAGTGTAACATTTTATATGATTTTGATCTTAATTAAATTTTACCATNAGGTTAGATATATACCCTTGCTTTAACCCTTTGAGCCCGACCTGTCAGATAATAATTTACCCATCATATTATATGTGTGTCTAGATGTATGCTGGACATTTTGTCCAGAAGGGTGCTGTAAGAAACAGTATTGAAAACTTTGCTGTTTTGCTGAAATCCAAAACAATCACAATTACTGGCTTCCTCTGCACAACTAGACGTAACCTTGTTGTAAAAGGAAATTAAGTTAGTGAAACAGGACTTTCCCCTTGTGAACCAGTGTTGCCTGTGACCAGCTACTGTATTGTCTTTCAAATGTGTTTTGATAGTTCCCAAAATAACGTTCTCCATTTCTCCCAGGCACTGAATTGAGACTGACAGGCCTGTAATTAGCAGGGTCTTCTTTTTTACCCTTCTTGAAAACTGGGACAACATTTGCCAGCTTCCAGTTGACTGTGTCCTCTCCAGATTCCCAAGAACTTTGAAAAATAATTGAGAGAGGTCTTATGATGATATCAGCCAGCTCTCTGAGTACCCTAGGATGAATCCCATTGGACCCCATACACTTATATGCATCCAGCTGGAGCAGCAAATCCTGTGCAAGTTCAGGGTTGTCTGGGAGCTGGGTTGGCTGCAGCCATGGTCTTCTGACTCAGGGCACCTGGGGTCCAAAGGCCCATCATCGGTGTTAAAGATAGAGGCAAAGAAGGCATTAAATGTCTCTGCTTTGTCTATGTCCCTATTTGTGAGGTGACCAACCTCATCAAGCAATGGACCAATGTTATCTCTGGTACTTCTTTTGCTGTTAAGATACTTCTAAAAAAGCCCTTTCTTGTCCCTTACAGTACTGGCCAGCTTCAAGTCAAATTAAGCTTTGGCCTCACGAATTTTCTCCCTACAATGGCACAAAGCATCTTGGTAGCCTTCCCATGTTGCCTGACCTTGCTTCCAGTGTCCATACACTTTCCTTTTCCACCTAAGCTCTAGAAGAAGACCCCTGCTCAGCTAAGACGGCCTTATGGCCCACTTGTTTGACTTCCAGCTCTTTGGAATTGTTTGCTCATGTTGACAAAATCTTTCACACTTGTCATGGCATTCTCACCAACCTCAGATTAATTTTGTTGGCTTGTTTGCTTGTTTGTTTACAAGGGTAGCCACAGGAGCAAACTTAGCTTATCTTGCTTCTGTCTGCCAACATTATTTCTCATCGTCTACAGTTCAGCATGGGGAGAATTAATATAATTTGTCTTATACACTGTTTCAGTACGCTAAAATTGATTATCAGAACATGTTATTTTCATATTTAAGAGTGTAGGTCATGGAGTTCCAATCTTTTTTTTCCCCTATTTTACAGTTTGCTAATGTAAAATACATTGGAGGTGAGGACTCACCTCAAAGACTTGTTTTCTTCCAATTTAATGGCTGTATGAAAAAGACGTAATGTGGAAGTCTCGGAAGAAAATAAAAACACAACATTTTCAAAAATATTTAAGACTTGATTTGTGATAGCCCTTTTATATTTACTCTTTCATAAATTTCTATTAATCTTTCTTTAGACTGAGTAGCTCTCTGAGATTGCAGGAGAAAAAATGAATTGAAAGCAAGGTTTTAGTTTCACTTTCTCTTGATAAGGATGCATTGAATTATAGTGAAGAGGTAATGCTATGTATAAATACACATTTTTAAAATGGAGAAGCTAGTGATTACATTGAAACAGTATCCTCAAATGGTAACATTAACTATCTGTTATGTGAAAGAGGAAATGCTTATAAGATTCATCACCATGAGCTGAAACTAATTTACATGATCAGGTTTTCATGTTTGTGTTTTTGGAAAGAAACCACTCTTTCAGAATTGAGCAGTAGTGTAACATTTTATATGATTTTGATCTTAATTAAATTTTACCATGTATAGCTTATAGCTTTACCTGCTTGCATTTTTTTTTTTTTCCTCCAGAGGCTTATCCAGGGCAGTTCTTGANGGGGAGTTTTTTTTTTTTTTTTTTTTTTTTTTTTTTTTTCCCTCAGGGTGATTTAGTTATTAAGTACGAAATATTGGACAAGAAATGTTTATAAATAAAAAACAGACTCTCCTTATTAAGGTGTGGCAATGACCTCCTCAAACGAATATTGCACTCTCAAGTACTGAAACATACATTATATTATTTATAATACATATTATTTATAATCAGTCTCATGTTTTTGAGACAAGAGAACTTGTCATAGTATGATCTTTAGTTGACTAAACATATTGTATGCACATTTTTTGAAGTTCCTCTAGAAGGAAAAAAAAAAAAAAAACCAAACAAAAGAAAACATGCTGCTGTGGGGAGAAAAAGTAAGTATATATTAATTATATGTACTATAAAACTAATCTGTGTGTTTAATCCAGACAACTTTGTATGTATGCAAGTTAAATATTGAATATTTAACACCGAAATACTGTAGAGGAGGGCTGAAGCTACCACTTACCTCTACGTAAAGACAAAAAATTGTTGACATACAGTGCAATTCTTTCTCAAGAACAGATTATGCAAATATCTTTCTTTAAGCACACAGCCTGTTAGGTAACACTATGTTGTTAGAATCAATGCAGATTCCAGTTTCCGAAAAAATTTGGGGTTACACTAGCTGTTATAATGGTCAAATCATTTTAACTCCTCAAATATAGTGCAGTAATGTGTCTTCTTTACAAAATCAATAGCTTCTCCAATTACAGCTAACATGGTTCTCAGGCTACGAATGCCATGCAATTACACTCCAAGGCACTATTTCTTCCGCTTCTGCCAGCTGCTCTTGAGGCTGAATAGCTGGAAGGAGCAACTAAATTCACATTTTCTCCACAAATATTTATTTTTTCTGCTATACTAATTATTACTAATAAAAAGTCAGTTTTTCTTGGAATTTTTCCCTTTAATATGTACTGCTAGGGAAGAAACAGAAGCCTAGCCTTTTTGACATGTGTTTTGGGGAGAAGTGTTAGACTAGTCTCCTTGAAGCAACAAGCAGAACATTCATTTTTGGTTCTGTAGCCATTCTCAGTAGACATGGAAGTGACAATCCCTCATTGACAAGTCCCATAGACTATCCTTCAAATACATTTCCATTTTTGTACCATCTATAAAGATGTAAAGTAAAATTCCCTCCCTGGTTCTTACTCATGTTAGCAGGCAGTTCCTTCAGGACTTGTTCATTCTTGAGACTGGCAGAAAGACTTCAGTCTTATATCAATGAGATTTGGAACACCGAGTATTTAACACAGGAAGGGTTGATCAGTATGTGATGATCAGGGAGAGAAAAAAGTTTCTTTGCAGAAGGCATGCATCGTTCACCCATATATCTCTTCCAAGCTCCAACAAAGCCAGGTCTCATCCTTTCTTTCTAAAGGTCACCAGACATGAGAGATGCAATATTGTCTCCCTGTAGTCTTTCTTCTAATTTAATATCTGAGAAAGATTTTAGCTTGAAAGCCCCCTGTCATACAATAATACTGGAGAGAACAATTCCAGCACAACATTTTGAAATGCAAGAGAAGTGCTGTTTTCCATTCATTTTGAAGGGAACTTTATTTTCAGAAAAAAAAAAAAAAAGTTTGAAGGAAAAATGAAAATTAAGTGATTAAGATCAATGAAGATGACAAGCAATTAATTACAAAAGAAACCAGTTCATATGACACTTATAGAACTTTCCATGTCATTTAATGTAGTGAGTACTTTTTGACTTGATTTGTTTTTGTTTTGATTTGATTTACTACTAGCTTGTTTTAAG
>VXAL01004453.1:0-51723 GCA_013399475.1 Chauna torquata
GGGTCTCCCAGTTGGGGCTGGTGGTAGTAAAACTGGTGCAAGGGGGGTTGACTCTTCCTATGGAAGAGATGGTCTCTCAACTGGGGCTGTGGCAGGAGCTGCTTATTCTCTTGCTGGAGGGGAAGAAGTAATGGGATTGCACTATGGCCGGGATGCTATGCTGAGCAAAGCTCAAGGATATGTAGGTGGAGCAGGAGGAGCTGGCTTCTCTGAAGGTAGGGGTGTTGGTGGCTCAGCCATACAAGGTGCTGGGTCTGCATATGGCAAGGACAGTGGGTCAGCTGGAGCCAGGGCTGGTGGGGGTGGTGTTGGCAGACTGGGAGGTGATGAAAGGGAGTTACGTTCAGTCTGTGGCAAACAAGGTATGGTAGGTGCTGTTGGAATGGGTGGCGAACATGGGCTGGATTCACGTCCTGGCAAACCTGCACGAGGTGAAGCTGGAAAGGGCACTGCCAGTGATTTCAGAGGATCAGGCCACAAAGGTCCATCCCATGACAAAGAATCACTTTCAGGTCGGGGGGATGCTAGGGGTGAGGACAGAAATTTAGGACGGTTAGGCTCACTTTATGACAAAGATTCTGCCATTGGAGCGGCAGAGGGCAAATCCCATAACAAATCAGTTGATGGGAGGAAGTCAGGTGTTTCCAGTCAAGGTTCACTGGGTTATGATGAGATGTCAGATCTTTACGGTGGACCCTTTTCAATAAACCAGAGAAAACAACTACCCAGCCTCGATATTAAAACAAATGATTTCTTGAAGAATACGGAAAGTACAGAAAAAAGAAGACGTTATCGCCTAGATGATCTGAAAGGTATGTGTTTGATTGCTTCTGTATTGCTGATCTTTGCACTTTGATACTAACAAGGCAAGTGTTGGATTCTGCACCTGGGAAGGGGCAGCCCTGGCCGTGCGTACAGACTGGGGGACGAGAGGCTGAGAGCAGCCCCGCAGGAAGGGACCTGGGGGTTCTGGTGGGTGGCACGCTGAACACGGGCCAGCAGCGTGCCCCGGCAGCCAGCAGGGCCAGCCGTGCCCGGGGTGCGTCAGGCACGGCGCTGCCGGCCGGGCGAGGGCAGGGATCGTCCCGCTCGGCTCTGCCTGGTGCGGCCTCGCCTCCAGCACCGGGTGCAGTTTGGGCACCACAGCGTCAGAAGGGCACGAAACTGTGAGGGAGCGTCCAAAGCGGGGCTGCACAGGGGGTGGAGGGCCTGAGGGGAAGGCGTGCGGGGAGCGGCTGAGGTCCCTCGGTTTGTTCAGCCCCGAGAAGAGGAGGTGAGGGGAGGCCTTGTGGTGGCCTGCGGCTTCCTCACGGGGGGAGCGGAGGGGCAGGCGCTGGTCTCTGCTCTCTGGGGACAGCGACAGGACCCGAGGGACCGGCACGGAGCTGCGACAGGGGAGGGTCAGGCTGGGTGTTAGGGAAAGGTTCTGCACCGAGAGGGCGGTCGGGCCCTGGCACAGGCTCCCCAGGGACGTGGTCATGGCAAGAAGTTTGAAGAAGCATTTGGACAACACACTCAGCCATGTGGTTTGATTTTGCTAATTGTGAACTGACTACAGAATAATCCCTGTAGAGCTGACTTGTCTGAGTACTGGTCTAACTGTACAGTTTTCAATATAGCATATATGGATAGATATTTTAACTATGGTATGATATCATACTGGAAACTATCTAAATTGTCTAAAACAGGTATCATCCGTTCATTCAAATAAATGATTCAGATCCACACAGAAGAAGCTTGAGTTCACAAGCATTATTTCCCATACAGTTTCAAAGAATACGGCTGTTTCTTTGATATTGCTCCAATTTAAAACTTTTTTTTATTCTAATATCTTGTGCAAAGAATTGGTTTTCAGATTTTGCTAACTACTCTTTACCCAATTATATTAACATGCACATGTAGCCTGATGTAGAGAGCTCTTTTTCTCTTGTAACGTGAGAAATAATGAGGAGCTGCATATAGTAAAAGAAGAATAACATATACTCAGCCATTTGAATTTGACCAGTGGCTGTACTAGCAAGATGGCAATGTCAAAAACGTAAAAATGAGAAATTTTATTTGTATGATGAAAGGGGAGTACTTGCCTTGTGGAATTGCTGACCAAGATAGAATTTATCAAGGCAACCCTAACATTACAAATAAGGAAGTAAAATCAGCAAAACTGGGAGTCAATGGGGAAAGAGTAAATAGCATTGGGCTGTTTGTTAGAGAGGAGATGAGGATGTTAACAAGGATGAACTGGAGAAGGGAAAGATGAACACGGGGGAGAGAATAGTGTGCCTGGGGCTGTTTTGAGGGGACTGGTTGTGCAGCTCTGTAGCTGGTCAATGCAGAGGAAAAGACCAATAAAGTAGTACTTGTACATGTTCTGGAGGAGCCTATTTTTTCCCACTGGCTGTAGAGGGAGCCAAGACAATTAGCATAGACTTAAAACAGCAAATCTGTAGATGGATAATGTGATTTATGATGAATCTACTGTCAATTAGGTTGATGTAAGTACTACATTGTGTGCAGGCCAGCTGGCATGTCCCTTCAGTGCAATGAGTTTATGCCAGCTGGCCCACAGAGTCATGCTTTAAAAAAAAAGTCACTGTTGTGACTACAGTACATGTATTTTAAAAAAAACTCTGTTCTCCTAACACGCACATGTATTTTTGTGTGCGTTACTCTGTCAATGTAAGATAGTTAGCATCTTTTCAACATTTTCTTTTCTGAACGTTTAGCACCACGCTGTCATGTCAACAAGCAGTTAATTGATGTCAGAGTCCTGAAAGGGGAACCAGCTGAGCTGTCCTGCACCGTCAGTAGAGATGAAGTGGCAGGAACCTGGTTTAAAGATGGATTAAAGGTAGGTGTCCTGTAACTACTGTTTTCTTTGGTTAGCAATGCTCTGCTTTCTGGCTCTACCTCTTATTGAGTGTCATGTCAAGGTGTCCCTCCCTCTGTCAGTCTTACTGTGGTCTGAGTATGGCCCTAGAAGGCTTCTACAGGAGCCTGTTTAAACTAAAATTCCTATTAGAAACTCACTGAGATTTCTTTGCCTTCCTGCTGCAAGACACTTCCATTCTTGCTGACAACAGGAGGCTTTGTGTTTTCCATTCTTTTCCATGGATGAAGACGACATGGGTCTTTTCCTTGTAATGTAATCCTTTTTCTTTTCTTTGGTGCATGAGAGAAATATGCAAAAAATGAGGAAAAATTTTCAAATGATCTTCAGGCAGGCATAACACCAAAAGTACTCTTTCAAATTAGTGCTTAAAATCAAGCATAGACATCATATTCTATATTCCAAAAGAGCATAAAAGACTAGTTAAGACTGTGGGATCTGTATGATACTGTAGGAGTTCTGAGGTGTCATCCTCAAGCCTGGGCCACAGTTTTAGCATTAAGAATAGACAGAGAAGTTTTGGAGATAGTAGTCTAAGATCAGAGATCAAAGTAAAACTATTTATTTTAATATACTTTGATTTAAGCCTTTATGTGGAATGTGGTGGTGAATTAGTTACCAGATAAGTAATCCCAGAATATTATTGTAATTAAACACACATGACATTCATAAATCTTTTCAATTACATTTCGTATTTTTGCCTGTCCAGTTTAACTTTGGGTTGCCTTTTTATTTTTTTATTGAGAATGGGTCCCTGTGTTTTACTTTGTAGTTAAAAAGCATGGATGGAGTCTTATTTGACAAGCGAGGTCTAGTCCACAAACTAATTATTAATGAAGTGGAAGATATTCATGCTGGGAAATACAGGTTTGAAGCTGGGGGTATAAAAACTGAAGCTTCGATTTTTGTTGAAGGTGAGACTGTTCAAACTACCCATGCTCTTAATAATGCAGCATGCTAGCCTTGCTGCGCTTGAAATGTAATATGTTCCCTCAGGACCTATGGTTGGTTACTGAGACTTTATTATAATTACCATCTATGTGGGAGATGTTTTGCTCCTGGTTGGTGCATAAAAATTTAACTAGGGAGCTTTTGTGAACAACTTCTACTACTAACTCAAAGGTTTTGGGGCTTTATCAAACCAGATTCTTCGTTCTTGTGTGTGTAGTGTATTGCCTATGCAAAACTTGCTCCAGTGAAAAGGACAGTATGATACCATAAGTACTTTGCGAAAATTATCCTGTAGCAAAGTGCATGTATGTGTGTGAAGCACTGAATGTAATAATGAAAGTGAAGGTCCATTATTTTACAGCATCATGAACTTCACTGATTCAGGCTGGATAAGTCCCCAAAGAACCAAATGAATATATTTAGAATATGTTTTGGAATATATTTGGAATATACAGCAACAATGAACATAGAGAAGTCCTTCCCTCCAAGGTTAGCCTTATCCCCTTTGAACTGAAGTTTTTAATGACCTTGCATTATCTGCCTAGATCCTCCACACGTTGACAAAGTTCTCCTAAAAAACTTAACAAGTGTTCCTACTGTGGCCAAGGCTGGGGAGAAAGTAAAGATCAAGATCCCTTTTGAGGGCCGGCTGCCAATCAGAGCAACATGGTTAAAGGACAAAATGGAGCTAACAGATGACTCAAGGATTCGTGTTGATAAAACAGACACTTTCACCATGCTGTCCATCTCCAACACTGAGAGAAAGGACTGTGGGGATTACAAAGTCAAGCTGAAGAATGACAGTGGTGTCTTAGATATCGACCTAAAGGTTGAGGTAACAGGTAAGGGCCCCATAACATCCACAGCAGCTTTCATTGCAAGGCTTAGGAAGGGGAGCCAGTAACACTGGCCACAATCTTACCTAGGACTACTATGAACAAGGCTATGCGAATTCCAGTAAATCAAGATACAAGCAAAGGTTACTGACACATTTCTTGCCCTTTAATAAAAGATGACACATCTAGTTTGGTTTTGGACAGCCTCATCAGTTGAGTTTTGAATGTTGGGAGGTTGTGGAAAATAGGACTACACACAACAGGCAATCTACAAACAGATTGTCAAGGCCAAATTCAATCCTACCATAAATGTGCTCTTTTCGAAGACCAGAACTGGTGGTGTTCTTTATAAGCGAGTGGTCTTGGTAAAGTGCTTATCAATCAGCCCATGGAGAAAGGGTCTGACTTCCTAACCCCTTATCAAAGGTTAGAAGACTGGATGTTTGAAGAGGTAGTTCAAGTGGCTGGCCCTCATTCTGCATCTAGGCATATGTACTATGAGAAACTGAGTCTCCTAGCTGGTGAGCAAGAGACAATGTCTGCTCCAAATGCATCTGGCTCTGGAGCTAACTTGCTTGTGTTCATCTTTTCAGACAAGCCACAGCCACCTGCAGGACCCATGAAAATTCTAGAAAGCTCTGCAAATGACATCACCATTCAGTGGAAACCCCCAAAAGATGATGGGGGCAAACCAGTGCAAAACTATATTGTTGAGAGGCAGCAGGTAGGCAAGAGCGACTGGGTGGCTCTGGGAGAAACCCCCAGGAGCTGCACTACTTTTACTACCAACAAAGTGGAACAAGACACAAGCTACTACTTCAGGGTGAGAGCTGTGAATGCAGAGGGAACCAGCGATGCACTGGAATCAGATGAGGTGAAGACTGTCAGGAAAGGTAAGGAATAACTTTTTATAATTGCGTTCTACAACCCTATTGGAAATTGATTATCAAAGCTGACATCAAAGAAAACTCACTGCATTTTGGATATTACTACAGACCTAAACCTGAATCATGGCTGTGAAGTCTTCATGTAAATCTGTGCTTGCCAATTGTAGCCTGCATTGCAGGAAAAAAAAGTGTGGCCAGCAAGTCAAGGGAGGTGGAGTACTACATCCAGCTTTGGGGCCCATAGCACAAGAGAGATGTGAACTTGTTGGAGCAGGTCCAGAGGAGCACTGTGAAAATGATCAGAGGGATGGAGGCACCTCTACTACAAAGAAAGGCTGGGAGAGCTGGGGTTGTTCCTCTTGGAGAGGAGAGGACTCCAGGGAGACCTTGTTGCAGCCTTTCTAGACTTGAAGGGGGCTTGTGGGAAGGACAGAGAGAGACTTACAAGGGCACGTAGTTATAGGGCAGATAGTGGTGGTTTTGAACTGAAAGAGGGTGGACCTAGGTTAGATATAAGGAAGAAATTCTTTGCTGTGAGGGTGGTGAGGCACTGGAACAGGTTGCCCAAAGAAGTTGTGGATGCCCCATCCCTGGAAGTGCTCAAGGCCAGGCTGGATGGGACTTCGGGCAACCTGATCTAGTGGAAGGTGTCCTTGTCCATGGTAGGTGGGCTGGAACTACATGACCTTTAAAGGTCCCTTCCAACCCAAACCATTCTATGATTGTTAGACTGCACATTAAGACTAGAAGTTTCTTGTAGGTTTTGGTGATGCTGAGTGAGATGTCATTAAGTTTCCAGTTAGGCTTTTCTGAATGAGAAACCAAGGTTCATGGGGGAAATGCAATATACATCAAAATCAGAGAATACTTTTCCCTGGGTGGCTGCAAAGAGAGCACACAAGGCCTTTTCTTAACTCCATGAAGGAATGTCTCCATGTGCACAACATTTGTCAGTATGATCACTTAATTCCTCTGATTTACAAAAAAAAATTCAATTCTTTGTCAGCCAATGAATTTAAATACTAGTAAAGTTTGCTCACGAGCATGAGTGTAGTACTAGAGAAAAAATGCTCTATTCTACTTCTGATTTTCTTCTACCTACATTCTCCTTCCCATGATTGAGTGTTCTAGCAGAGGGATAAGAAAATTCTGTTTCCAGTTTGTCATTAAAAGCAAGAATAACGCTTTATTTTCCTACTGTGTAAGAGTGTACATGATTCTCTCTGTAGGCTGAGAGTGGAATTTTCAGTGGTGATGACCACAGGTCATCCATGAAGAGAAAATTCAGGAAATGAGGTCCATGTGGGATCCTGTTTGTGTGGGGAACAGGATGCACAACTTCAGGTCTCAGCAAGATTTTCAGAACACATCCATATAAATACATTGGGGAAACTTGGAAGAAGAAATGACTCAGAAAACTTCCTTGTCTTGCAAGGAAAGTGTATCTGCTAATAATGAAACACAAATCTCTTTCTAGCTTCACCTGGTGCCCCAGATCCCCCTGAGATCATCAGTGTCAGCAAAGACACCATCACAATAGCCTGGAAAACACCTCGTAAAACTGGCAGCTCCCGAATCGTGGGATACATCGTTCAAAAACGCAAGAAGGGTACCATGATCTGGGTGCCAGTCAACAGTCTGCCCATAGCAGGTAGGTAGCTTACTTAAATCCTGGAACAGGTTGGAAGACTTGAAAGAAAAAAAAAAAAAAACGTTCAGCAGGATTCAGAGGTAACATGCTTTGTAGAGTTACTGCCTTCCAACTCCTTGGAGGGCAAGGGAACTGGAGACAGCATTTGTACTTGGCTCATGAGAATTATTCAGTCCATAGTACTGAATGGAGTCAAGTACAACGTT
This sequence comes from Chauna torquata, assembly GCA_013399475.1. Taxonomy (NCBI): domain Eukaryota; kingdom Metazoa; phylum Chordata; class Aves; order Anseriformes; family Anhimidae; genus Chauna; species Chauna torquata. The sequence continues at coordinate 7,419 of VXAL01004453.1, forward strand.
GTCTCACTATTTCCTGCTTGGGGAACTGGTCACCCAAGCCAACATGCTCATTTTCTTTCTGCAGACAAGAAGCTGAAAATTACCAATCTCAAGAAGGGTCTGCAGTATGAATTTTGCGTGGCAGCTGTAAATGCTTCTGGCATAGGAGATGTCAGTGCACCATCACAGCCTGTCTTTGCCCGGGATTCCACAAGTAAGTAAACTGCTGCCATCCTTCTGGCTTGGGACTATGTAAAGGTGAATGTAGACTGGGGATGTAATTGCAGAGGCAATGTTTTTAAATACTTTTTAAAAGTATGTGAAGACGAAGATCACATAATTGGGGAATGTTTCATGGCTGAGAATCTGCTGTCTGCATGAGGAAGGAATGGAAGGATTTCCTGTGAGATGTTTAGGTTAAGATAGGTTAGATGACCTGTGCAGGAGTTGTGTGGTGTGGAGAGAGATTCAGGATGGGTTGCAGACCATTTCAGAAGTGTTGCAGATTGTACTGGCTCACAGAAGCAGGCACCTAGATCCAGCTTTGAAGAATTGGGACAAAATGGAGGCAACATGGCAGGGTGGATATCCAGTGCACTGCAAGAATGTTGAGGATCTCAGGAAGTGACTGAAAAGGGGGGACAGGAATACTAAAAAAATAATTTAAATAAAATTTCACTTTTTCAGAACCTCCAGGTAAAGTGAGGGACCTTACAGTGACCAGCAGCGACAGCACTAGTGTCACCTTGACGTGGAAGAGACCTGAAGCAAAAGATGGGATTGATGTGAAAGGCTATGACGTGGAGATGCGGTCTTCTAACAGCCTCAGCTGGATCAAATGCAATGTTGTTCCTATAGAGATGACCACTTACACAGTTAAAGGCCTGCAAGCCAAGGAGATGTATTTCCTACGTGTGAGAGCCCTCAATGACAGTGGCCCAGGAGAAGCTGCAGAGCTTGAAGCTTTCATCGAAGCTGCTCCCCCTGTTGGTAAGTCTAATGTGCTGCTTTCAGCACGAGTGTGATTATTCCATAGGTAATGGGATGAAGGCAAGGTCTGTAGGTGGCTGTAATGAGCTTTAAAGTCCCAGGCTGTAGCAAAGGGACAAGTACTGCATTGTCTTCAACAGTATGTTCTTATTTGGTTACCTCAGCAAAAAATTCTGAAGATTTAACTGATAACAACTGTATAATGCACTGTGCTCATCTTATGTTATTAGTATACAAGAATGAAAACTGTATTTCTATGGATTTACATTTTGCCCTTCACTCCCCGCCATGCAGCTATACCACAGTCATGACCACCAGACAGCAGCCACACGTTACATCAACCTTTTGGTTTTGTAAATTGAAAAATAGAGCTTTCTTTTTTTTTTTTAAGAGATCCTTTTGGAATTAAACATTTTGTTTCATTCTCATTTAAGTTTCAATTGCTATTATATATTGTTTTTCATAAACTTTATTTTCCTTTTTCTGTTTTCTAGTTTGAACACAACCTTCTCATTTTTCTTTACAATTCAGCTATTTTTTCCTGCTGTTTGGGAACATTGCAGAACTACAGAAGATAATTCTGTGAGCGATTCATCTTCCCTAAGTGACGATGTCTACTTCTGGCCTATTCACTGAGACTTCTTTTATAATCAGTCAGTAAATAGATTAATATAAGTCCATCTGGGAAGCAATTTTTCCAGTTCTAAACTGGTATTCTAAGGTATAAGCTGCAATCTGGACTGGCTTCTTTACTTACTGAAAGGCAGTCTTTCTGACTATGCTTCACTTATATGAATGCGGCCAGAGTTAGGTAAAATGAATCCGAGTGTCATCCTATCACTTCAAAACTTTTTAAAAATTGAGAAAATTTGAAAACATACAAAACAATTGCTTATAAGAGATTTTTTCTTTGTTCTCTAGCTTTTCCAAAAGATCAGGTTCAAAAGGTTACTAAACAGAAGCAAGGAAAACAAAGAAAATATTTATTATTTCACTGTCTTTTCCAGTTTCTCCCAGGTTACTAATAGATGACACAGTGAAAAGTTACCTGATTATAAAAGCAGGAAATACTATCCGAGTGAATATTCCTTTTGAGGTAAGTTTTCAAATGTGGTTAAGAAATCACCATCTTTTTTTTGTAGTCAGTAGTAGACATGAAAACTAGGCTATTGTTTTCTTGGCATGGAATTTTGTTTACAAGACACTGGGCAAATCCTTTGACCTGCCTGTGCTGTGTATACCTTCTGCACAAGGAAAACAAGAGCAAGAATTCAGCTGTCAGTCTTGGCATTAGTGGTTTATGAGATTATGGTCACTCAGTAACCTCAGCAAATATAGCACTTGGAGTGCTGTCCATTCAACCATCTCAGTATTATCACCACCTGGTACTGATCTGTCATACTTAGAGTTTAAAAATCAGTTGATTTCACCCCGACTCCCTCAGAAGGTCTTGGGGTAGCGTTTCTAGCAACATCCTCTCGACTGTCTTACTAAGCAGCAGGACTTAAGCTGTATTACTTGAGAAATAGGTTTTTACTTACAGAAGTCCTGTGTGCTTTGACATAAGCTTGGAACAACACAGGTAAAGTCTGGGATATCAGGAAGAGGTTGATGAAGGCAAAGTGTGCGTATATGCTGGCCTTCCTCCAACTCAGCTGCTCTGTTGGAGTATAGAGACCAAAGATGGAACAATAGAAATATACACTTTGAGGATGTCTTTTTTTCTTTCCTGAAAAAAAAAACCAAGCAAACAAAAAAAAACCAGCAGATATTTTTAAAAGTAGAAAATGTTAACTACTGATGTCATCTGTTTTTGATCTAGCACACTGTTTGACATAGCTGTACCTGAGCACCTTAGTACAATAATGTTCTTACACGAGAGAGACAGAAAAAGTAACAAAGAAACTCTTGAGCAGCTCTGTGTCCAAGGCTTAGATCCATCTCTGATGTTTCTGTATGTTGCACATCTGCATGACACAGTTATTTGGGATAAGATAACGAATCTGTAGATGTAAAGATGTAATTTGGAGGCAAAGCAAGTGGGCTGTAACTGGTGTTATTCTTCACAGACATCTCCAGATCTGGTGGTGACCTGGTTAAAGGATGGGCTTGCTCTTCCAAGCCGGGCTACAATAAGCACCGAAGATGGTACTTCCCAGCTGCTGATTAAAACAGCCGAGTTCACTGACAGTGGCATCTACACCATTGAGCTCAAGAATGGGTCAGGAAAAAGAGAAGCATTCAGCTTCCAAGTTCAAGTTACAGGTAACTCACTACCACATGTATTTAAGTATATCTCTGTGTGTGTGTGTGTCTGTATACATAGAGATTTACAGGTCAATAGGCAGTGAATTGAGTTCAGCATGGTGAGCTCTGATGCGGTTAAGCAATGCAGGCACCAGGAGAACGAATACAATTCTCCATGAGATTCAGTCTGTCCACTGTGTGATATCACTTGGCCCTGTCTGCAGGACTAAGCAATCTACTTACTAAGATTAGACCTGGCTACCAGAGTGACTGCTTAAAAAGACAAGGTCACACAGATGGATAGTGCAAGCCACAGGAGAGTGGTTCATGCTCTTTTCAACAATCTAAGGTTGGTCAGCAGCAGGCTGTAGGACTATTATTCATAGCTAGAACAACTCTTTAAGCTGTCTCATTAAGAGATGAAAAAGTTTAGCTGTACTAGCCCTCATCTCTTCCCTTTAGCCATAAAGAGACTGTGGGTCTAATGCAGCAGAAGTTCAGTTAATAGCAAATGAGCTTGTGCATCGGGAGGAGGAATCAAATTTTCTCCCTTCTCATGACCAGGATGTTTACTCAACCCCCAGATATAGAATATCTGGTGGACTCAAAGCTTTCAGGGTCCTGTACTGTGCCACTTTCCCTACAACTTTGATGTTATTTGTCTTCATCTGGCAGATATCCCACAAGCCCCTGGACCTATTCAACTGGAAGAGAATGTGCCAAATACAGTGACAGTAACCTGGGAGCCATCAGCATCTGAGAAATGGGAAAGTAATCTCTACTATACTGTCCTGAAACGTGAATCACAGCAAGGCTTGTGGCACGTGGTGGGTGACCTGATCTACACCAACAAATTCACATTCACCAAGCTGATTCCAGGCCGGGACTACTACTTTAGGGTTTTGGCAAAAAATTACTTGGGATCCAGTGATCCTTCTGAAACTGTGCAGCCTTGGAGAATTCAAAAACCAAAGGGTAAAACAGCTTTTTCAAATAGCTATCTGTGTAATGATGTTCTCGTGCTTTGTTTCTTTTATTGTTTCTAACACATGGTCTTGAAATAGGTCTCTTCTTGTGAACATTTAGTTGCCCAAAATGACAGCACATAGAGATACCCTAAGAAATTCCAGTTTGGCAGAGAAGGATTGTCCTTTCTCCACATACATCATTGCAAACCAGATAGAACCTTTATTTCCAGCCATTATATCATGTAATTTGTAACAGAACTAGTTCCCACCAAAATCTAAGGCTTGAGTTTTGCAGAAACTAAAGTTTCTGACTTCAAGATTAAGTTCTGACCAATCTGAGAAGAAACACAGATTACAATCCACAGGTGTGTGGGGTCTCTGGCTGTTTGCAGTACAGAATGCCAGATGTTGTGTCATGGCTGCATACCGATCTTTGCTCTGACTTCTATCCCAATGAAGCAGTATCTGAGTTTGTATGTTGCTTTGTTTTTTACCAGCTGAAGTTCAAGTCAGACCACAGAAATACAGGGGAGTTAATCAAAACCAGCCTCCAAGATTCCTCGTCCCACTGAAGCCTCATGTGGTGACTACTGGGAGTGAGTGCCATATGAGCTGTGCGGTTGGAGGCCATCCACCTCCGAAGATCACTTGGTATAAGGACAGTAGAGACCTTTCCAATGATCCTACCTATTTTGGCACAAATGACTTTGGTGTCTGCTCCCTGGTGATCCAAGGTGTCTCAAAAGCTGACGAAGGAGAATACATGGTTGAAGCCACCAATGAACTGGGCCGTGCGTTCAGCAAAGCCTCCCTCACTATTAAAGGTAACAATCTTTAATACTCCCTTTCTTTCATCGTGTGATGTGAAGATACATGTCATTGCTGTCAAGGCACCTTAAAAATGGTAGGCATACAGTTTTTTATTTACTGACAGGAGCAATCTCCTTTGAGACTGTGTATTTGGAGTGCTTTATTGAATTTTTAGTTAACCTACTAGGTGATCACGTGAAACAGAAATGAAAAGGCAGAGGTGAAAAATATCTGATTTTTATGTGAACTCAGAGGTCTTGGTTGACCTTGAGCAAACCTTTTAGAAAGAAATACCCCATCTTCATTTAGTAAGATGTGGTTTAACCCAGCAGGCAGCTAAGCACCGTACAGCTGTTCACTCCCTCTTCCCCAGTGGGATGGGGAAGAGAATTGAAAAAAGGTAAAACTCGCAGGTTGAGATAAAGGCAGTTTAACAGGAAAGAAAAGGAAGGGAAAATAATTATAATAAAAGAATATACAGAACAAGTGATGCATAACACATATGCTCACGACCTGCCTACCAATGCTCAGCCAGTCCCCGAGCAGTAGCCGCCTCCCGGCCAACACCCCCAGTTTTATTGCTGAGCATGACACCATATGGTATGGAATATCTTTCTGGCCAGTTGGGGTCAACTGTCCTGGCTATGTCCCCTCCCAGGTCCTTGTGCACTCCCAGATTCCTTGCTGGCAGAGTGGTGTGAGAAGCTGGAAAGTCTTTGACTTAATGTAAGCACTGCTCAACAGCAACTAAAACATCAGTGTGTTATCAGCATTACTTTTCTTCTAAATCCAAAACACATCACCCTGTTAGCCACTATGAAGAAAATTAACTCTATCCCAGCTGGAACAGGACATAAGATAATATCTAGCTTAGATTTTTCTACAATGCAGAAAATACAGGATAGAAGACTTGTGCAGTAGCAACATTAGGTGAAGCAGTGAGGAAAAAGCTGGTGTTAGTTGGCTAAAGGCAACGAGAAGGGAAGAAAGAGGGCAATAGGGTGTAAGTTAAACAGGATCATTGGGGATCCTGACGTGAGTACAGAATCAGTGTAGTTGGCTGAGGATGGACGTATGGAGAATATACTTATGGATAAATGTCATTAGCAGTTTCACTTGGTTCATTATGAAATATCCTTTACTTTTGACTCAAATATTTTCCTTTTAATGCAATTCAGGACACCTCAGTGGGATTGTATGAATGGAGAAATGAGTCAATTAGGTCTCTAACCTTTTTTCAGATATTGGTCCTTTTGACCTTGTAACATTTCAGGTTTTCCTTCCAGTATACCTTTCAGACTGTCTCCCCTGTTACAATATTGAGCTACTTCTCTCTCTCTCTCTTATTTTCAGACTCTTCCCTGTAGCATGACCTTCCTGAAAACACCTCTGCACTCCTATGGTAATGAGAAGGTTTTCATTGAGAACTGGCTCTGTATGAACACTACATATTTATTTTCAGATATGCATTATAGTCTGAGCGTTTTTCAGATCCAGTAGTTGCATTTTGAACATGATGCTGCATTGTAGTCAAAATTGGGAGAAAAGCTTTAAGAGAAATGTATCTTTTTCTAATGATCATGGCTTTCCACTATGACCTTTAAAACACAAATGAGAAACTTCATGAGCACAGAAGATGAGAGGAAAAATAATTGGCCAAAATGAAACTTTGCGTGGAGAACGCATGTGTGAGAGACCATTCTGCCACACCACTCACTTGCTGTCAGGCTGTTGCAAAAACATTTGTCGACACCACATCTCTGTGAAGCTGGCCTTTTGGCCTGTGGTTTTCTAATCCAGAGCACTCCTTTTGTATTCCACCTAACTTTCAGCAGGTTTCCTAATTCTGGTAGAAGCAGTTCTGCGTGTATTCTGCTACCAGTTGCAGCTATGTATATTATTTCCATTAACCTCTAAGTTGAAAAGAGTATCTATCTGCTAGCTTTACCTAGGCAAGAGAGAAATTCTCAGATGAGGCTAACACAGGGTAGTGCTACTGGCAGTGAAAATGCATCGAAGAGAATGAATGGAAATCTAGAACCAGTTGTATTTGTGTGAGCAGATCAATGCTGCACTTAAAGCTATTACAGCAAGTGCTATAAAAAAGGATGTAGCAGTCCTAATCTACCATGTTAGTATCACCTTTGAAATGTAGCTGCCCCTACCTTATGACATGTGTAGAATTTTTTTTTTTTTGCCTAATGCAAAAAGAAGTTGTCTTTCATGTTTGACCAGAAATATGAGGTACAACCAGAGATCCTCTGTTGTGGCTGGAGGATTCCATCACTGAATGGAGAATGATACTGGAAAGCAAAAATGTCTTGATGACTGCACAAATGCATAGCATTGTAGCCTTACCACCAAAGCTGCTTTCATGACAGCATCTTAGAAGACAGGAGACTCTAGATCAAAGGCTCAAAGCCACTGGATCATCAGACAGCCAGTCAAACATCTTATATGGGGCTAAAATGTTCTTTTTGATTATATTTTGTACAATGTTGTACAGACATAACAATAGATTATGAAATTAAAGTTCATAGTTGGGTGAAATCTACCATGTGTGTTTATTTCGGAGAAAGAAGCCCAGCCAGTTCCTGAATGCCAATCCATCTCTGTTACAACAGCATTTTCACATGCAATGCCTATGTAAGTTCACCTCTCATCTTGTACCAATGACATGTGATCTTCCATCTCCTTCCATGAAGCTATTGATACCAGCTGCTACCGGCAACATTCATGTTGTGCGTTAATTTTAGGCAAGAATTGTTTTATTTATATCACAATAACATGCACCACTATATTGTGACCTGTGTTTCTCAGGCCGTCCTTAATCTGGCAGATGAAGCCTGTGTATGTTCCACCTGTTATGTGCAAGAGAAATACAGAGCTAGTCCCCTCTAAGTGCCCTCTGGCATAGGCACAGCTGTCTGTTCTACCCTTTCCACTGTGGATGGGCACCTCCATCTACTAGAATGGTCCGATCCACTTCTGGTTTGTGCTCCCAGCCTACAGGCTGCCAAAAACCCACACATTTCTCCTACAGAAACTGTCTCCCAGGATAAGCGAGGCTTCCAGGACAGCCGGCATGGACCCACCTGGCTCCAGCCCCACACCATGCGCCCTCCTACAAAGGCAGGTAGGGCAGTGAGAGAGCCTGACCTGTGCTTTATGCTATGTTGAGCCACTTTCTCCCTGGTATGCCATCTCGAGCGGTTTTGGTAGCCAGATCAGCAGACTCCCTTGATGTGCTGCTCATCTGTTGTGAACATGCCTCTTTAAGAGAGCATGGAGACTGGACACAGACAGTGACCGTGTCCATCCCTGTCACTTGCTGTCCTCACTGAGCCACCTGCTGTGGTTCAGGGGGTGAAATGGGTGTATGTGCTAAGCCAGAACCATGGGACTGTGGTGAAAAAAGCAAGTGCCTGGTGCTACTGCTGGAGGATTCCTTCTTGCTCAGCTGGGAACTGCAATGCTGTGCCTGGATGGAGGCCCCCTCAGGATCTGGATGTTTCCTTTGAGGTGGTCTGTAGCTCTCTGCAAAGAGGGAAAGGAACGAAGCACACAAGGAGTGGGACATGCTGGTCCTTTCCTTGGAGGAGGACTTAGTTTTAGCTTCTGTATTGGTAATGACCGTGGTTTCCCTCTCTGTGGTTTGCATGTTTATGGATCCCAGCAGGCTTAGATTAGGCTCCTACCTGGAGATGCACTTGCTGCTGTTTGATGATTCCGAGCATGCTAACAGGAGCGTTGCTTTCTCACAAGGGTGTGATAAACACCAGCAAGGTCTCACTAGCTTTGGATTTAGTTATGCTGGTGTGATACTGTAGGTGTGTGTGATAATTTGTGTAGTGAATGCATGCATTAGGGCAACATTTGCTATTTTCCCCATGACTGATAAAGGGCCAAGCTTGCTGGAAGGGTGTTGTGGTTTAACCCCAGCAGGCAGCTCAGCACCGCATGGCCACTTGCTGACTCCCCCAGTGGGATGGGGGAGAGAATCGGGAAGGTAAAAGTGTGAGAACTTATGGGCTGAGATGAAGACAGTTTACAAGGTAAAGCAAAAGCCACACACGCAAGCAAAGTAAAGCAAGGAACTCATTCACTGCTTCCCGTCGGCAGGCAGGTGTTCAGCCACTTCCAGGAAAGCAGGGCTCATCGTGTGCAATGATTTCTTGAGAAGACAAATGCCATCACTCTTGAAGTCCCCCCTTTCCCTCCATTTCATTGCCTGGCACAATGCCGCGTGGCGTGGCACGACCTGTGGCCAGTCAGGGTCAGCAGTCCTGGCCGTGCCCCCCAGCTCCTCGGGCACCCCCAGCTCCTCGCTGGACGGGCGGTGTGAGCAGCTGGCAGCCCCTGGCTCAGCGCAAGCACTGCTCTGCCTGCAGAAACTAAACTGTGTGCGATACCAGCACCGTTTTCATCAAAACTTCAAAACATGACATCTTACGAGTCCCTGTGGAGAAAGTTAACTGTATTCCAGCCAAAAGCAGGACACGGGGCCTGAACACTTGGGATTGAAGCCTGAGTGATCTCTGGAAGGACCCGGCACACCGGGAGCAGAAGGCTCTTGCAAGTCTTGCTGAGAGTCACAGACTTATCCCTGTGCATAGATATCCTTGTCAATTCTAGCTGGTCCTCTGCTGCTATTCTCTTAAATATTTTATATCTCAGCCTCACACACTTAAACCACTGGCACTTGGCATCTGGGGAGCTGGGCTGAGCCAGACCATCATCTGCAAGTCAGTAGAACCTGACCAGTAGTGTCAGCAAGGGAAAGGACGTGTGCTCAGGTAAGAGCGATGCAACAAACACGACTGGTCAGCACGAGAAGCTGGTGAGCGAGCGTGTCCCAGTCGGGGGTGCTGTGCACTTGGATGGCAGCAACGTGGTGCCCCACGCCCTGGAATCATCCTCCGAAGTGGAAGAGCAGGCACTGCAGGCTGGGGAGGCCAAAGGGAGACCATGATCTGGAGAGAGCTGCAGCAGGGCAGGAGAGAGCAGCCAGTCAAACTTTGTTGGTCTGAAGGAAGGTGGCCTCCCCAGAGTCACAAATAGGAAAAGCAGGCTACAAAAGCCTTGGGATCTTCCGAGGCGTCCTCTAACTTGATTGCTCAAATGCTGAGCTCTAGTTCCCTCGTTTCTTGCCATGAAAATCTTCTCATCGAGGTGGTGCCAAACCAGCTCTCCGGATGCTGGCAGCAATCACCCTGTCGATGGTATAGCAGAGAGGAATCGCGCTGCTCGCCCACCCCTCTTGCACCCCTGACGCTGCTCGTTTGCCACTAGCTCGACACAAGGATCTCGTGCCATGGTCCCTGTGTGCTGGCAAACCACTCCTGGCACCCTGGGGTGACTGAACACGTGCTGCAGCTTGGTGGCATTTAGAGAAATTATCACCTGTTCTGCATCCCTTTTCCATGACTTGCTGTTCCTCTTTGTGATAGGTTTGGCTTTGGGAGATGATAACTGGGGAGCTGGGCTAAGGCTGAGCACTCTTCCTCCCAGGATCTGCTTGTAACAATCAGAGGATGTTGCACGGGTGCCCCAGTCTATGGGTAGCAGAGCTTCATGTCACCGCAGGCACGGTGGGGCTGCTGCTGTGTGGCACTGCTGCGTGGCACTGCTGCAGCCGCTTCTGCAGCCCTCAGTCTGCTGCCTTGCAGTCCCTCCACGTTCCCACCCGATGAGGGAACAGCGGTGCCAGAGGAGTGGAGTTTTTCTCTAAAATCAGGCCATGAGCACCGAGGAGAACAATGCTCCCAACCAGGAGGGAGAGAGGAGTTTTTGTAACTCCCATGCCCGGTAGAGGACTCGGGGTGTGTTGGTGAATGCACTGAGCCATGCTTCTGCCAGGGCTTGGATTTTCCCCCTCTCTTTACAGGTAGGGCTGGGCCTGGCTGATTTTGATTTATGTATCACTGCTGAGGATGAGCAGCAGAGTCAGCTTGGGATGAACAAGCTGAAGAACAGGTTTCAACAGTGCAAGAGCAAATCCCCTCCTAGCCCCTCAGTATGTGACAAAAGATGCTGTTAGGGCAGAAAGCCCTCACGCAGGAGCCTTCCTGTAGGTGTGCTTGGTGCATCTGGCGGAATTACAGCAAAAAGGACTCCGACTTCTGTGGTTCTCTGTGACTTGGAGAACACAATCCGGTCTGCTCATAAATCAGCAGCGCCTTTCAGTGCTATTTCCTGAGCACTAATGTCAGCCCTGTGGACTCTCAGGACCTTCTTTCTGAAGTAGCTGATTTTCAGCTGCTTAGTGAAAGCTCTTCTCCATGCTTCGGCAACAGATCACTGTCAGTGGCCAAGGCTATCTGCCTCTGCTTCCTCTTCTGCAGGTTCCCAGTGTCTGCTGCAGATGTCCATGCCCACACATCCACCTCATACAGCTGTATGTCCTAGCTCCCGTCTCTACAGGAGAGTGCTTGTCAGGGCTATGGGCCTCCACTTTCCGCTTAAAGTCCTCTAAAGTCCCTGGAAAAGCTGCCACAGTCCTGCCTCTGTGTGCACCCTAGAGGTTGAAGGGTGTTTGGATGATGGTCTTATTTGGCTGGGAGCCAAGAGCTGGAGCAGGGACTTATGCTGGTGTCCTGGGGAAGCCTTTCAACTTGGAGCCTCTGAACACCCTCTTTGGGAAGGATGACTCCCTTTCCAGCTCCAGGGGGTTCACAGCCCATCCTCCTGACTGGGCAAGGTGGGGATGGATCGACCCTGGGCAGCACATGGAGCAACAGCCACTCACTTCTGCACCCATCGCCTGTGCCTGGCTGTTGCAGGAGAGGACCTGGACTGCCTCTGGGGATGGCAGTGCTCAGCAGGGAGAGGCAGCGTTTGGAATGGCCTCTGTCCATGCTCCTCCCTGGCTGTGCAGCCGGTCCCATCCCTTCACCTCCAGGGAGAGGTGCTGTAGGACTGCAGAGCCCTCCAGGTCTCCCCAGGGACCATGCAGAGAGGCTTTTCCAGCATCCGAGGGCCTGCAATTCCAGCTTCTTTGGAAGCTGGAGACACTTCAGAGCCCTGCCATCCTCTGTGAGGCAGCCTTGCTCCCAAATCCTTGAGGACGGTGCCCTTCTGTAGGCTCCTGTAGCTTAAATCAACACCACCATGTCTGCTTCCAAAGCCTGTCTTCCTCTTCACTCCTGAGTGGAGTCCAGGGGTGCTGCTCTGGAGACGCAGACCAGGAGGCAGCAGCTGCGTTGTCGCAGCTTCTGGAGGGAGCCTGCCTGGGAGGGCACCGCCATGCTACCTTCTGGCGTGCCCTGCTGCGCTCCCTTTGTGCCACGCTCTCAGCTCTGGCAGCAGAGCCGAGTGCACACAAGTTCCCCTGGTTTGCACAAGCCAAGCCCCCTGCTCAGCACCCCGGGGGCAGCATTATGTCCTGCAGCAGGATAGGGGCTGTCGTTTCACCTTGGTCCAGCTCAATGTCCTGTTCCAGGTGGGAGAACTCAAGGTCAAACTCCTCCAGGCTGCTTTCAGTTTCCCTTGCCTCCCTTCTTTTTCACAGTCTCAGGTAAGAGCTAATTTTTTTTCTTTTATACCGGTTCTCATTCCCCGTTGTCAGCCAGGCAGCAAGTGTGCTCTGAATTGGCAAGCAGGGCATGAAAGGGCTGGCGTTCACCATTGCCAGCCTAACCTTGCAGTGCTTTTCAACCAGGGGGAGTCCTATCTGCGCAGTTGCACTGGAAATCTTGGGGGAGCAGCTGACCTATGTGAGAGGGATGAGTTTGGCAGTGATCACACAGCATTGTCCATTTCTGAAGGAGGCAGTCCCAGTACAGGCATCCTGTAACACCTGCATCAGGCCAGTCTGGGCAGGGAAGGATGCTTCGTGCTGGAGGATGCTGGTTTGGATTGTGTCCTTCCTGGGTAGGGAGATTGGGGAACCAGCTGGGGGCCCAGCTCCTTTGGTGGCTTGCAGGAGGCTCTGTGGTGGGGTGCAGTGGGTCAGTGCCACGGGTGGGATTGCTTCGGTGGTGAGGGGAGTAGAGGGATGGATGTGCACAGCTTGCTGGATGCAGGGGTACAGAGGACCTAACCCGGCAGGTCAGCTCTGCTTCATTTGTTCAAAAGAAGTAAAAGGAAGCGGATCTCTTCCTCCTCCAGGTCTGTCTGGGGAAGAGCAGACATGGGGTGAGACGGAGGAGGAGCTGGGCACGTTTCTTTGTGACTCTGTCAGTCCTGGATCAGTGCTGGCTGCAGCTTCCTCCCCCAGAGTACCGGGACACCCCATGTTCAGGGACGATGCTCCCAACAGGGGATGCTCTACTTCTGCTGTGTTCCCAGTCCTAATCCATTGCCCTTGCGGGTTTGGGATGCTATAGGTGTGCAGGTGCCTTTACCATGTCTCCCTGGCCCTGGCGGTCCCTTACGTACTCTGTCAGTACCTTTTGAGCTGTAATCTCTTTTTCAACATTAGCACAAGCAGTCTGTTGATGGATTAGAGGGTGCTGGCACTGACAGCCAATGTTGTCTGGGTTTGTCACCCTTAAACACTCTGTGACACCTGGCTGAAGCTCTGCTGCAATTGCAAATGCCAAGAAGTAAAACTGGACAAGTCTGGAGTATTTCTAAAGCCTATGCAATCAGAGCATGTATCAGCAGTGATTCAGCGTCCAGCAGCTGCCCTGTCTCAGCTGAGCCTCTCGTGTGATTTAGGTGGCCGGTGCAAAGCTGCAGCTTGCAAGGCACTTCCCAGGCACGCTGTCCTGATGCCGGATTCACAACAGGGTTGTCCAAGGCGGCTTCTGTTTGTAGGCAGTTTTCCTGTGGGGTAGCACGTCAAGATGCGTAAGCTTCTCAAGCTGTGTCTCAGCCCAAGTGGACCTGTCAGTAACGCTGGCAGTGCAAAGCCGGATGGAGGTGTCAACCAGACCATATTTTCCTTTTCCTGCGTAATCTTACTTCTGGGCCTGATAACATGAAAGAAAAAACAGCAACACAGCGGGGAGGATGTTATTAGCTGTTCGCTGCTAAAGTCAGGTGAGGTGAATGCAGTGTGGGCTGCATCTCCATCTGTGTTACCACTTAACATGGCCTGTGGGCCATAGGCTTGTGATGAAACCAGGCGCTGCCGTATCTCATGGAGCTCACCATCATCCGAGGAGTTTTATTGTAAGCCAAGACGCCGGCAGCACCAGTTCAGTAAAGGCAGATGCTGTGTGTGTGTGTGTGCTCGGTTACTCTGACAGCAGCCGTGGGAGGTGCCTCGTTTCACGGAAGAGATCCTGTTAAGTCACGAGGAGCTGGTGCATTTGCACAAAGCTAAAGAAGTCATCCGAACATCTGTGCAGCTCATCTGCTGTTCTCGCTATACAAAGGGACTATGGAGACCTTCAGCTTCACCCCTTTCTCTCTACCCAGCCCTGGCACCTCCAGAAGGGCTGGGTGTCAGCCCCGCAGGCTGTGGTTCTCCAAGGGGTCAGACCTCCCTGACGAGCTCAGCCAAAGAGGACCATGCCGAAATGAAACCCAGCTAAAATCACCCAGCTTAGCAAACCATACCGTGCTTGCACGGGCTGATGCCTGCTTCCTTTAGCCTCACCGGTGACACTGGCTCCTCCTCGGCAGGCACAGCCTTCTCCAGCTGATGCACATTTACATGACAGACCCAGAGGCACTGACCTGTGAAGTTCTGTTACCCTGCAAATGACATTTCCTCTTATTTGCTCACTCCCGTGCAAGCGAAGCTCCTCTCTGACCCAGCCCAAACCTCTGGTCTGAGCAAAGCCAGTCCCTCCAGGGTGGCCCCCAGTAGCTGGAGTTTTGAGAGGTGTTGTCTTGTGCAGATCTTCATTTTCTGTGCCTACAGCTCTGTCTTTCTCACCCGACCTTGCCTGTGCACAGCTGCCTGCAGCCCCTTTGCCAGGACAGTGGCTGCCTCCCCCATTGCCCGCTGCTGCTTTTGCTTGGCCCTTCGTGGCCATGCAGGCAAAACTAGACTTCACTGCCCTCTTTCCCCTCCTCTCCCTCACCCTCCATGCCACAGCTCCTTTGCTGGCAGCAGCCACCCCGGCTTCCCACACCTCTGATGTAAGGCTGGCAGCAGGCTGTGGTTGTTTTTCCTCCTCCAGCAGCCTGCCGCCTGCCTTGCCTGTGCCTACACCCGGCTCTCGGCTCTTCTGCCTTGGTGTGGCACGTAGTGGCCTTTGTTCTTGCCCGTTGCATGGCGAGCAGATGAAAGCCGACTGTGAAGCATAATTTATAGGTAGCTTGAAACGCAGTTTTGGCAGCGCAAAGCACGCCAAAAGATGAAGCAATGCCTGAGGAGCTGCACTCATACTGCTTATCAAATGATGCTTGAAAGGCTCGGTAATGCAAGAGGAGGGCTGAGTTGCTCAATTCCAGCAGAGGATAAACCCTCTCTATTAGAGGGACACGTGTTTGGGAGCAGGGAGCTGATAGCTTGCTTTTGAAAACTCGTCTGGCAAGGCAAATCACAGCTTAAGGAGTCTTGGTCCAAAGGGCTGCAGGAGAGCCTGTGCACATGCCTCAGCAGGGCTGCACCGGTTCCCCTCCCACCCTCCTGGCACACTGGCCTCGCTGCTTTTAAAGCAATCAAACGTGAGCCAGCTTTACGCAGTGACCCTGAAATCTCTGGGCAGCAGGACCTCGGTGCTGTCACACCCCACGGGGACGCGTGCTGGCTGCACAGCACCTGCTGCTGCAAAAACCTCATGGCTGAGCAAGCCCCGTGCATGCGGCGTGCAAGGAGCACGTGCCAGCGTGGACCATGCGCATTGGGAGCTTGGTTTTCCCTCTTCCATACCGGTCATATCGCACATGCCTGGAGCATCCCTGTCAGTGCTTGTCCCTGCTGTCTCTGCCATGAAGTGCCACTGTCCTGGCTGCTGGCCCTCTGCAGTGGAAGGGAAGGGCAGGGTTGTAATGTTGTAGGGCAGGAAGGAAGCTCAGAAACTCTCCTGGTCCTTCCCTCGCCCCGGTGCAGGACAGCGTGACCAAGCCTTGCTCAAAATGTCTGTCTTGTCCTGATGACTTCCAGTGCTGTGGCATCCACGTGTTACTGGGGCACAAGGCACTTGCCCCATATGAACAGCAGTGGCTTTATTTTTTTCCCCCCTTAAGACTCCTTTTTCAGACTGCTGGTAGGAAATGCGTGGGACCCATCCTCCCCATTAACCACCCCCAGCAGCCAGGATAGGTCAGAGTCTGGCTGCAGCCTCCTGTCCCCCAGAGTGGCATCGGCTGTGAAACCCTGGGACAGCGCCGAGCCTTTTGGACACTTGTGTCTGCCAAGTGGGGAAGACCAGGTACTGTGGGAAGAAGCTGTGATGCTGCAGAGGCCATTCCAGCAACTGCACCAGGGCCACTGGGTTTTGGGGTTGCTGGGATAGCTGTTGGGTGCTTTAGAGAAAGCTGGACACACACACGGATCATCTGTTGGTGTCTCCTGTGTGCTCGCATCCCAGCATGGGGAGACATGACCTACCTGCCTGGGTATATGCATGCTGCCAAGGAGCGGGGTCCAGGGATCAGCTCCAGTGCTGACCCAGCTGCCCAGGCTCCTCCAGCGTTAGATCACTCTGACCTGCACAGCCCTCCCAAGCTACCCCAGCAGGCTCTGCATCCTTGTGCCATGCGCTACAGCACCCAGCACATCCCCTTGGTTTCATGCTGTAAAAACCCCACCCCACCACTGCCCTCAAGTTATTTCTGTCACTTGAGCCGGGCAAAAAAACCCTCTCAGAACAGTAATTCTGTCATGGGCCACCATGTGGATCTGGAATTGCATGATCTGTAGATGCAGCAGATGTGTCGCTCTGCTCTGAAGAGGGATGTCCCAAAGCAGGGTGGCCAGGAGCCCATCCATGCTACCTGCGTCTGGACCAGGGATTAGTCTTTGGTCCTCTTGCATTAGCTGTGATGACACTGCCAATGTCACCGGGCACGGACGCCCCTCGGGATGCCCATGGGATGGGTGGCAGTCCCTCTGGCCCAAGCCACTGGGACAGGACTTCAGGTACTGCCCAAAGCTGGGAAAGTGTAGTAGTCACAAAACTGTCTTCTTTTCCTTCCCAGAGCTGGTGCAGTTGCTACAAAAGCCATGTGCTGTGCCAAAGATAACCAGTTTCCCCTCCCAAGGAGCTTCCCCTCCTCCAAAAGCTCCAGTTGGGTGGCAGCAAGGTGCCCGCTCCACTCCTGTTCGGTTGCCCATACAGGGCAGGGAATTCCCAGGAGATGAGGCCTTAAGTAGGATAGAGCTGCGTAGAAAAAAAGTGTTAAAACCCATTTCTGTATGGAAGGCTCTGATTTTATTTTATTTTATTTAAGTGACTTAGATCAGAGGCTAAAATTATTCAGGGCAGCTGCTAGTTAATAACTACTGAAACATCCTTTCTGGTTTTCTAGATCAAATATTTGTATAAAATGTCAGACTTTTTATTACAAGAGGAAGACGAGGCACTTTGATCTACAGAAGGAAGGTAAGATTTTTTTTAGTCATTCCTATGCAGTAGAGCAGTCCTTAATGATTTAATTTTAATGAAATTACATGTGTATTTCAACCTCAGCAGTTACCATGTCTTTAAAGAAAAGAGAAATTGCTTTCTGGTGTCACAGAAGTGAACCTACTCTGCAACCTTGGCATGTTCACACCGCAGATCATTAGCCCTGAGTTTTGCAGAAATGGCAAACAAACATTGTAGACCCCAGTGTTAGGCAAATTTAGCTGCCATCCTTTCACAGGGATGTTTGCTGTCCTCTAGATGTTATGGCTGATTTTGTAGTTAAAAATGGCTAATTTTTGCCAGCTTTGTTGCACAGCGATCATCCCTGCTCTGTGCACTGGAACTCTCTGTAAGTTCACATCCAGGATGTTGCCAGTCAACTTGCTTAAAAACCCATTTTTTACATGTCTGGGAAGAAGCCTGGGGCCGGGGCACACCACGTATGGGTAAGCTGAGGGAGGCAGTGCCGTCAGCCTGGAGAAGTGGAGGCTGAAGCAGGGTTACCCAGCAGCCTTCCTCCACCACAGGAGGTCCTTCTCCAAGGTCCTCTCTTTGCCACTGAGAAAGGAGGAGTGACACCGTGCAGAAGTGAGACATTGCAGGGACAATTCTGACTGCAAAAAGCTTTTCCAATGAGAAAAGTGCAGCCCTGGGATCAGAGCATTCCCATCCTCGAAGACGTTCAAACCTCAGTTGGGCAAGGACTGGAGCAACCTGAGCTAGCTTTGGAATGAGCCCTAGTTTGAACATGATGTTGGACTCAGGACCTTTCAAAGTCCCTTCCAACCTAAAACTTTCTATGATTTTCCCCGAAGAAGGGCAGCAACACACACACCCATGCGGTAGCTTATTGCATCCCCTTGAAAAGGGGAGATGGCCCTTGGTGATGACATACCTCACTTGGGCTTGGGCAACCTAGAAGATGGTAGGAGCTGTCACAAAAACCACCGCCTGCTCTCTCTGCACCAGGGCCTGTTGTGCGTAGGATGTTCCTGCACGGATGACTCGGTTAGCCATTTCCATAATAAAATAGGGAGAGGTGTGTGCCATCCTCCAGCAGCATGGCAGGAGGCGCAGGATGCGCTCTGCCGCACAAGCCTCCTGTTGCCCTGCTTGGTTTTGTGTCATGGTCAAGACATCAGACCCCAACTGAGGGCTGAGCGCCGTCTCAGAAGATGCTGCAGCTTCTGCCCTTGGCTCCGCTCTAAACTTGCCAGCTGGTGTCGCCAAGTCCATCCGCGGCGTCTGGGGCCACCGGGATGTGGAGCAGGAGCTCAGCCAACTTGCCGGGAGGCTGCATAAATCACGTCCTTAAACCAAGGCCATGTGGAGGTGCGCACCTCCTCTGCCCCGAGCTGGGTGTTGGAGCTGGGTCAGGCAGCTGCACTCGTCCCTGCTTTTTCCAAGACCAGAGCGGCTGCATGTACAGACAGGGCAGCAAAAATTTAGCCCAGTGCTTCAGCCCGTTTCCGATAGAGAGGTGATTTTGCATGAGGCAGAGGTGCAGACCTGGCAAAAGAGACTCAGAGACCATGCAAGGAACTGTACAGAGTGCACAGGTACGATTTGGGTGGCTGAACATCACCTCAGATGTCTCCTTGCCCTGTCTCTAGCACTGGTACCCAAAGACTCTTTGCCTGCCTGGCTATAAATTGGCTTTGAAAATCTGTTTTTCCCTGTTTAGTCTGCAGGTGGACATGTAAATACTCGTCCACGTTGAAACCCAACTCACCACAGACTCTTTCTGGAAAGCAGACACGAGTGAAACATAACCCATGCATGACATAGAGATTAGCCTCAAATATTGTCTCAAGATGAATTTGCTACTAACCACCAGTGTTATAGGTTTCACTATTAAAATAAACATAACGTTAATAGTGCAACTCACATAAATCTATTGATTGGTGCATTTATTCACAGCAGTTTTTATTTAACGGGGTTTCATAATTTATTTAGAGAAAGGATTATGCTTCTAGGTTACCTGGTTCATCCTTCAGGACTGGGCTTATTATTATCCAAATCCCTCCCCACACCACTCAGTGGATGCCAGGTGAGTAAATAATGTCCTGTGAGGACCATCTTGATGTCTGTGTGCTCTCTTCATCCCCTCCCCACTCTTTGTCTCCTTGTGCCCAGTCTCAACATGACAGGACCTCTGGGCCCATGGGATGGAGCATGAGTCCTCATGGTCAGTGCTCCTCTGCCATGTCTCCACTGGGCATCCCTGGCACAGAGCCACAAGCAGAGATGCACTGCCACCATCCATTGCACATCCCAGAGCCTCCCTGATGGGAGCCTGGTGCTGTTCACTTGGTCCTGGGATTGACTTGGGAGTCCGTGTCCTCTTCTCAACCATCTTCTCCTTGGCCAGGGCTCCTCGTAGCAACTGAGGTTTCTCCAGGGCTCTCTGCTTTTTGTCAGCCTCTGCAACCTTCCTTCTGCTAGTGGCTTTGCATCCCATTCCCACTTTCTACCTATGGTATCTCCCACTCCCACCCGAGTCATCTGGATCCTGGCTCTGTGCTGCACTCGCTGCGGCTGAGTCCGGTCTTTGGCTTGAGAGGGCGAGTGTTGCCCCAGGATCAGTTAAAAAGCGAACCAGGTACAAGATGAGTGCTATCGAGGGGCATTCAATGTTTCTGAGGTGTCTTTGGCATCAGTAAGGACTCTCGCTCGGCCCATTGCTGCAAGAGCAACCAGCTCCCTGCAGAGCGGGATGGCAGTGGGCCAGGTGGTGCTACAGGATAAAAAGCAGTACAAAAAGTGTGGCAACCAGGCAATTTTTCTTTTATTATTACTGTTATATGCAACAGAGCATGTGCCCTGCTATGGGGCAGGGAGCAAAAGAGAGCGCACTTTCTTGGGAAGGGCGTTGGCACAGTGGGAAACCTGGCTCCACCTCAGGTCCTATCAGGAGAGCTGTTGCTAAAGATTTGGGAAAGGCAAGGCTTCGGTGGAAGTGATGAGGTGGAAAGGAGGTTGTGAACCATTGTGGTAGCTGCCCTTGCTGTTCTGGCTACAGCTTCTGCCAGGTCTTTCCCTTCTTGTCCTCCTTTGGCCCCAGGAGAGGAAGAGGCTCAGCTCACACGCACCCATGAATCACATTAGCTTTTGCTAACAAAAGTGCTGCACACAGTGCCTGTACAAGCAACACTTTTCTTTCCCTGTTTATGTGAGAAAAGCTGAGCACTTTACCGAGCTGCTCACGCTGTACACATGGCCCCGAGAGCCCTCTTTAATGCGGAGAGATGGCTACAGGACTGAAGCTTCATGCTCAGTCACACCTTGGCCTTAGCAAAGACCTTCAGTGGGGCAGCCGGGCAGTGCCACAGACAGCAAGAAGCTGTGAGCTCCTGCAGTGCCCGAGGCTAGGACCTGGTGTGCTCCAGCCTTGTGGTCTGGACAAACGGACAACATGATATATTTAGGTTGTGATTTTATATTTAAAACCACAAAGTCTTTAACCCTAAGCTGAATATATTTGCCTATTGTATCCATCTTTCATCATTTCTTTTGAAATCCCATCAGCCTGGGTCCATGCCAGGTGGTAAATTGTGTTACTTCTGCCAAAATCTGGCTGGTGTCAGATATCGTTGGGATTAACGCTGCAGGACAGTGCATGCATGATGTCACACCAGCCCGATGGTTCATCCAGACAGGACTTGCATACATTGGCAGCTGCAGAAAAACCCTCCTGGAGTTCAGGTAGCAAGAGGCCTGGAGGACTGATGGGGAGATCACCGGTAACTGGTGATCCCGATGCTCAGGCTGCTCTGTTCCGCCCCATGAGAGGACACCCATGACTGTAGCACCAGATGCCAAGCATTAGCTTTGTGCTTAAGCTAGGATGAAACTCGGATGGGTCTCCCTGATGGGGAGAAACTAAACCCAAAACCCTGCACTGAGACGTTGCTGTGGAGGGACGGGAAAAGGCTCCTCCAGCACAGGAGCATCTGCACCTCCCTGCAGAGCACATGGTGGTGGAGTGACGGAGCTGCCGGACGTGCGTAACCCCGCCGAGCAGATGGCATTTGGCCAAACCCTGCCGTGGCGTGGCTCATGGGGCACGCGGTCCTCACAGCCCTCCTCTGCACGCAGTCGCGCCCCGCGTCCCCCATCTGCTCCCAGGGGACTGGCGTGTCATGGCCTCCCCTGCCCACCCCCTGCCGGAGGTGGCTTTAACGAGTCGGGTGACGCTGGGAAATGTTGCTAAATTATTACACAAGCCGGTCTGCGAGGTTTCCTCCCCCAGCAGAAATACAGGGGATTTCACAACACCGTGGAATCAAGGGCATCCTCGCACCATCGACGCTCTCACTCCCTTTCTAAATTTGGTCCTGTCATCTCTGTTCCTTGCACGCTGGGAACAAGCTCTCCCTTCCCTGCAGTGTTTCTGAGCTAGATCAGATTGGTATGAGCACGGGGAGGTGAGGAGCCCTGGTACCACCTCGGATGAGAAGTCTGTCCATCTTCTCCACCTGGGTCTCCAGCTGCAGGAGACCACTCAAACCTATTTGGTTGTAGTCACCTCCCTGGACTGTGTCTTGACTTATGGTGGGCACAGGCTCAAGTCCTTGACGTTCCACACAGTGCATTCATATGTGCCTGGCAGCATCACCTCTGGAGATGGTGCCCCGCACCCCAGCCCTCCCTCTGACTGCTTCTGGAAGCAGCAGATGCATCTGCCAGGACCTGACTTCACCACATTTACAGGGCACCACCCTGGTAACACTCATGCACCCCATGGAGCCTCCAAAACACACTCTTAGGTTGTCTCTGGGATTGGCTCCATGGCAGTGTGGGCTCTTCTCCCCCGTCTGAGTGTGTTTGCTCCAAGCCCAGCCATCCGCAAGCACTGACCCCGCTGACAAGCAGCTCCCTCTGAACTTGCCAGACATGCCGTTAACCATCTAGAGCCAAGAGAGTCACTGGTCAGGTCCTTGGATGGGCCTCAAGCCCTAAAGAAACAGAGCAGGTAGCTGAAGTGAGGGAGAGGATCGCTACCACGGAGTGCCATCAGGTCTTCTGGGCATGGTGAAGCAGGATTCACTGTCACTTCATCACCAAAAGCCTGTAGTGGGAACTCAGCCGTGCTCAGGGGCTGGCGTGTCCTCACAGGCAGCCATGAGGCCCCAGTCCTGAGTGCATGTGAATGGACAAGGTGGGGCAGGAGCATGGCACAGATGTGGAGACTGATGTCCTCATGCTCATCTCAAGAGCACCACCTGCTTTCAGAGAAAGCCTTGCAGCGGCCGCAGGTAACTGTTTTTCCCTCCAAAACAGGCTGCAGCACCACCAAAGGTAAGTGCCATGAGCACGAGGACCCCTCACCGCACCCATGCCCTCCTGTGTGTCCTCTCCTGAAGACCACAGAAGTGCTTGGGAGAGGATCAGCCCCAGAGATCCCGAGCTCTTCTTCATGCAGTCTCCTGGGACTTGGTCTGCAAAGGAGCTCGTTACCACGGACTCACCAAATACTGCCGCAGGCTTTGCCTTTGGGCTGCAGGCGACTGTAGTGAGGCTGGGCTCTGCCAGCAGTGCCCTCACGTTAAGTCTCAGTGTGAAGCATCTCTCCCGCAGTGCGTCTCCTTCACGGAGATGGGTGAAGAGGCAGCTGGAGGCTGGGCGCAGCCTGAACTGGACTTTGCCTGGCAGAGAGTGCTGGACAGAGATGGCAGGACATTGGCAGCCCCTTGACCGGTTTGGTAGAGGCTCCTCAGGTGAGATGGGGACACAAGGAGGTGAAAACTGGGTGGACTGGCCGATCTGATGGCATTCCCCCAGAGCGGAGCTCAGATCTTCTTCCTTCTTCATCACCACCCTCCCCTCCCAAGATGCTTCCTTGGTGCCTGCCCTTCCCTGGCAGCTGCGAGGCCCCTCCTGGTGCTTTCTTCCAGAGGGACCTGCTGACCAAGGCATGTCCCTTTTCAGCTCCTGGCAAGCCAGCAAAGCCCTCTGGGCTGTAAACAGCTCAGAGGGGTGTTGTTGTTGCTCATCAAAGGTGGGACCCAGGATGGGATTGTTTGGCAGGCAATATCCAGGTGTAGGGAAGGGCAGAAGGGACAACAAGTGTCCTCAGCTTTGATAGCACTGAGTGTGGGCACCTGCAGGTTCCTGCAGAGAGTGTTAAGGGTGGTCGCCAGCTCACAGCTGTCCTGCTCTACTACATGTCTCCTTGCGTGCATTGCATGTGCCATCTACCATGAACAGGGGCAGCAAATGCAGGAAACAAGCAGCCTGAGCACCTGGAGGTCCAGCCAACAGCAAGATCTGCTCTCCAGCCCCAAGATGGTCAGGAATGGAGCACAGGACACAGGAGGAAAGGCTCTGAGAGCTGGGTTGGTTCAGACAGGGGAAGGGAAAGCTGGGAGAGGTGTTACAGTTCTCTGCAGCTACCTAATGGGAGGGTGCAGAGAAGATGCAGCGAGATCTTCTGAGGTGCATGGGGAGAGGAAGAGAGGCAACAGGAGCAAGCCAGGACATGGGAAATTCCTCTTAGATACTTGGAAAAAAATTTCACCATGAGAGTAGTCAAATATTGGAACAGAGGCTGGAGAAGCTGTGGGATCTCCATTAAATGTCAACTGGACAAGGTCTGGAGCAACCACAGCTAAGCTGGCCCTGCTTTGGGCAGCGGGTCGGTCCCCCAGCCTAAATTATTCCCTGTGTCTGTTATGACACACCTGAACGATGCATTGGTTTTGTTCCCAGGTGCTTTATCTCCGTTACGCAAGGCTTTCATCTTGGTGCATGCAGCCTTGCGGCTGCTCGGTGTGAGCTGTCCTTCCTTTTTGTGGAGAAAACGGGGGTTTTCCTCCTGTTTGTCATGTAAGCTCCCAGCCACAGGGGGAGATCTCTGGGGCTCGGTGAGGTCGACCAGCTTTGCCAAGGGCCAGACAGCGATCTGCCCGGTGCTGTCACCGTCTCATCCTCCCGCGGCACCACCCCAGAAACAACTCGGTGCCATGTGTGCGAGGAGCCGAGGGAAGGTTTTGCTCAGGAACAACGTGTCTGCATGTCTCAGCAGGCTTTTTCATGGCTTTCCTCAACTTGGCTGCTCCGTGCACACTTTCAGCTGGATCCTGGTTACTCTGGTGGATCTGAGCTCTCCATCCACCCTGGCCCTGTGGCACTTTCTGGTCCCACAGAAGAAGGAGAGCCTTTCATGAGAGGCTGAGCGAAACTAAGGCTCTGTGCATTTGAAGAGCAGGTTTCCTCCTGGAGAAACCTTGCCAGGCTCTGGGAACTCTCAGTTGTGCTGGGTGAGGCTGAGTCAGCCCTCAGAAAATGGCATTATCCTGGGATGTGCAAGAAATTCCCAGCACCATTACATCTGTCCCTCCTGGTGACCACCTACCCTGAGGAAGAAGCAACACTAGGTGCTAAAAAGTCACAGCAGGGCTGTCCATCAGCAATTTTGGGGGCTGGCTATTTTCCCCTGGCAGTTTTTGCAGCGATCTGTAGACACCTTCAGTTCAGGAGTGCCTGACAAGTTTGAACAGAAACCCTGCACCATCTGGGAGCAGCATTGGGCCAGCGAGCCCTTTGATTGCAATCAGCGAGCTGGCAGGAATCCCAGGAACTCACACAAAAATGCTTTGAAGAGGCCAGATGCACAAGGTGTGTCCCTGTGAGCGTGTGGGGTGCGGAGCGGTGATTCACGGCATTGCCATGCGATGCTTGGTGCACGCACATGCAGCTGCTGGACCGCGGCTAAGGCCACTGTCTCCCTCCGATCACCAGCTGCCTTTTCTTTTTCTTTTTTTTTCAAACTCTCCAATCTTTCGCCTATCCAGCTCCAAATTTGGCACAGGTTTTTTTTCCCCTTCAGCCTTCCCCTGCTGCTGCCCCAGTGCCTGCGAGCTCCAGACAGAAAGGCAGACAGGGAATTTGCTTCAGGCTCTTGCAGATGCAAGCTCTGCTGCACTGGGCTTACTGGAGGTGACACTCACTGTGCCCTGCTAAGTAAGCATCGCCAGCCTGTGATTCAGAGCAGAAGCAGCAGTTTGCATAGGGGTGCGATAAGCTCCTTATTTAAGTACCTTCTGCTCTTTTAGAGATGGGTTTAGAGTCTGTTGCAGAAACCTGGGAGATTCCCCCCCTTGGGCTAGACTCTGCAAACTCGCCCCGAAGAAACTATTGTTTCCTGAAAGCCTCTATAAGCTCCCTGTCCCCAGCTCCGCAGCCCAGCTCAGCATTTTGGGCGAGTTATGAAACAGGGCAGATGCTGGAGCACAGCAGTTGTATTATCCGCCAGCAAATGACTGGATGTGATAAACACTTGGCTCTCCCGTGCAGGGACAGGGTGAGGGCTGTTCCTTGCCGTGGGGGAAATGACATTACATGTTTGCAAGAGCTGGGCACTTTGTTGTGCAGAAGCCATCTGACGCTGACAGCCTGTCATTGATTTGCGAAAACATCGTTTGGCATCGATAACAAGCTTTCAGGAGAAACAAGTAGGACACGGGAAAGCAACACCCAGGTATTGCTTCGCCATTCCCTATCTGGACTGGAAGCACACAGACTTATCCCCACTCTGAAAAAGAGCACAGGAGCAGCAGAAAATCCTCCTCCGTGTCACTGGACATTGGCCACCTTGTCTTGGGCAACGCTCACCCAGGCTGGCCTCCCTTGGCCGTGGTCTAAATGTCTGAGCTGGTTGGGAGCAGAGAAAAGCTGCTGCATCCCTTTGGTGAGGTGTTGGGAAACAGGGAGGGGGAACCAAAGATAATTATGCTCTAGTTGCTCTAGTCCTGCGTCTCATTAACAAAGTTTGGGTTTCTGCTTTTGGGGTTCACTGGAGGAGCATCCTGGAGCAGCAGCAGAAGGTGTACAAAGCTCATTCTACCTAGGAGCATGCCCTGCATTTCCTAATATTCGTCTTGTTCCCATGAACACCAAAGTGTGGCATCGCTGTGGTCACCTGCGTGTTCACAAACCACCAGGGGTACACAAAACCTGATGAATGGGAATGAAATAAAGTGCTTTTGGTGTCCTCCTGCTGCTTTCAAGGAGGCACCCAGCATCCGTGAGCTGAAAGCACCAGGCCTATGGGCAACCAGACCCTGGGCACTGGTCCCTCAAGTGATTAAGGAATCCCCCCCAAGTTCTCTCCGCAGAAGCACCCTCTGTCCAGCAGCGCAGAGGGACTTGCTCCTCCTGCCGTGTGCCATTGTCCCATGCCCAGGACCTGGTGCTGGGGCATCCTAAGAAGCCTCTGCCCAGGGAGCCCTCCTCTTGGCCTCCCTCCTGATAGGGTTTGTGCCTCTCTCCTGTATCAGCCACCTGTGGCTCAGCAGGAGCTTTGTCAGCACTTGCTGTGACCTGAAGTCAATTCCACCAACACCGAGGGGTTCGGTTCTCTGCAAAGGCCTCTCTGCAGCTTGGCTTGGCAGAGCGAAACCTCTCCGTTCAGAGCCAAAACCTGGCATGTGATTTCTCATATAGCCATGCTCTCTTGTATTCTTCTTTCTAAAAGTCCTCCCTTCCTCCATGCTGCCCCAAGCCACTTGCAAAGATTGCCCCAGCGCTTTGCCTGGTGGCTGTCCTGGTTCATACACGGAGGACAGCCAGGGTACAGGGCTGTTGCTGCCAAAGGGTCCAGGATGCCCACATTAGGTGCTATGCAGACAACCCCGCCGTCCTGCTGGGTCTGCAACCTGTGCAGGCAGAGGAAGTTTTTGCACATGGACAGCTGGACAGATGGAGCTGGGAGCATCTCAGTGGGGCCAGGGTGGTGGTTGGACCCCCATGGGAGCGGGCACAGTGGGCAGCGTTGCTCCTCTGACCCACGGCACGTGTGATGCTGCCTCTTGCTAACAGGGGCGTCCCCAGGCTCTTGGCGCTGGGACACCAATTCGATCCAGCTTAGACCAAGGGAAATAATACAATACAAGTTGAGCAGGCTGTGTGGGAGATCCTCCAGCCTACGAGTACCGTTTCCTAATGAGACGCACAACCCCACATCCACAACCCCATCACGAGGGGTGCAGCAGCATCCAACGCCCACCTACCCTCCTCCCACCCTTGCCCTCTCCCTGCTGGGACCCCCCTGACTCGGGACAGAGCTTGGGCGAGGGCAGCAGAGCCGCGTGCCCTGCAGCAGCGGCGCGGGGGCCGCGAGCGAGCGGTGGCGAGGAGCGCGTGGGTGTGTGCAGGCAGGGCTGTATATCCAGTCTGGCAGAGGGTGTGCCTGCTCACACGGCGGGGAGCCGAGCCGGGAGCAGGAGCCCTGAGACACCCTCGGCCAGGGGACGTATGGCAAGGAGGGGCTCGGGAGATTAACCCCAGAACGAGACGCATTCGCAGTCGCTTCGTGTCGCACGTGGTCAGGTGCAGTGCAGCCCCCTCTCCCCCCGGCCCCACGGTGCGCAGCCATGCTTCACTCTCCGCTGAAAACAGCGTTGGCATATGAGTGCTTCCAAGACCAGGCCAGCTCTACGCTGGCCCTGCCCTCGGATCACAAGCTGAAAACTAAGGGCACAGGAAAACAGCGGGTCCAAGAGCAAGTGATGATGACAGTGAAGCGGCAGAAGCAGAAGTCGTCAGTGTCGTCAAGCGTGGGACACTCCAACCGAGGTAAAGTCCCACCGCGCGGTGGAGAGCAGGGGGTCCCCTTTGGGACCAGTGCAGGTGCTGCGGGGTGCCCCTGCCGTGAGCTTTTGTGTTTTTTTTTTGCGAGGGACAGAGCGGTTTGCGTCTCTCGCGGGGTGTCCTGGCCAGGGGATGCCAGAGTCTGTTGCAAGGGATGGAGGAGTTAGGACGAGGTGCGGAGCTGGATGCAGCGAGTCCATCCCTGGTGCGGGTCCCCCGGGAGCGCAGTGGGGCTGAGCTGCTCCACGTCCCTGGGGCTCTGGGACATGTCAGGGTGGTGCTGTTAGCCATCTGCTCCCTGCCTTTAAAGCTGGAGTAGCTGCCTAAAACTTTGCAAATCACTCCTCTGCGGGTGTCCCTCGAATCTCCTCCAGCTTCATGCCCTCCCGCGGGCAGCCAGAGCTACCAGCATCGCGGCTCCACTGCACTGTGGGGCTGGCAGCGCTGCGGCAGGCGGGGAGCAGGCGGCTCTGCCTATGCACAACACATGGACCTGAGCTCAGGCAGCTCGGGATTTGCCTCCAGAGCTCCCAATGTGTTCCCCATTTGCAGGCTGAGCCTCAGGGACGTCCCAGTGCGAGTGGCAAGAAGGGGGTGAGAAGATGAGAAATGTCCCTTCCTTACTGCAGCAGCTTGCATTGGCTCACCAGGGATGCTTCGCAGCCCCCTCCGTTTTGCAAATGGGTAGAGTGGGGTGCAGGCACCCAGGCAGCTGCTCCACCTCCGTGCATGGAGTTTGTGCAAGCCCTCAGCTGAGTTCTGGATCCAGGTTTCCTGTAGGAACACCTTCCTCTTTGGCTCAAGACTTGGCAAATTATTTTCTTCTTTGTCCTTTTGTCTGGAGAAAGCTGATTTGGAGGGCAACCCAGCTTTCCCCAGAAGGGAGCTGCAAACCTGGATGGGCAAAGCAGCCACAAAGCAAAACCTCGGCAGTGCAGTGAGCTTGCTGCTCTGGCTGGGTTTGATGGGAAGAGCAAAGCCTGAGGCTTTGGGGGACAGCAGCTGCAGGGGCTGGGACCGAGTCCTTCAACGTGCCTGGGGCAAGCAGCGCATGGGGAGGTGTTTGCAGGAAAGTCGGGTGAGCTGGGCCGGTCTCTGCCGGCTCTTTCAGGGACTACGACTCAATGGTGGCTTTTCTGAGCTGGATCAGGAGGCAGACTCCAGCACTGGTGAGGTGTCGTGATCCAGACACGTTTGGGGCTGGTTTGCCAAGAGACGCTGGCAGCACCAGGCTGCCAGGGGAAGGAGTGGAGGTGGTGTTCCCATAGGAGCCCTCCTGGATGCATGCATTGTAATTGCTGCGACAGAGGGAATAGAGAAGCTTCGTGGGGGAAGAAGTGTGCACAGTGACCCACGATGGGCACTGTTAGGCACATATCCCTGCTTTCTCTCTCCTTTTTACATGTTTATGGACATAGACTCCAATGGGTGGTTCAGGGACAGGGCGAGGAGAGCTTTCTTCTGCCATCAAAATGGCAGGCGATGGGAGATGCAAATCTCCTCCTCCCTCAGGAGGGTTTATTGCTTAAGGTATTATGGTGCCAGACTTGACAAAATAAAATACAGCCCAGGAGAGATGAGAGGTTTGGATGGGGATTGTGGACCGCCAGCCTCCCTTCGCAGCAGAGGGTTATTCCAAGGGGAAGCGGGCAGAGAGACATCTCCGCTGCTGCCCTTGGGCAGGAAGGAAGGGAGGCAGAGAGAGATTGTTCTGCTTGGAGAGGAGCCCAGGTGAAGCCTCTGGGAAAGAAATAAAGAAAAACAAATTCCCAAGCTGCCTGTCTCTGCTCAACAATCTCAAGCTAAACCCCTCCTCCAGACACTTTTGGGAATGTCTGGGAATGGGAATTGTGTGGAAATGTGCAGCTCTGGTTTCTGCATCCCAGGGAAGCTGAGTCACATCCAGCTCTCAGCAGCTGCTTCCAAACAAGGGGCCGAGGCCGTGCCATTCCCACCGCGGGCAGCCTGGTGGGAACCAGGGCACCAAGGTCCCTGGTGCCCCTTCTAGGTGGCACACGAGTGATTCTCCCTGGGAACTGCTCCCTCAGTGCGTTGCTGGAGGTACTCCCAGAAGGGCAAGGAGTTCCCATTTATTCTCCATCTTTTCTCCTAGTGGGAGCCTGAGAGGGTCAGGCTGAACTTTGACGGGGCAGAGTTGTATTGGATTGGTTTTTACTGCTGTTGGTCCAGAGGTCAGTTGAGCAGACCTAGTGAGCAGCATTAATGTTGCCTACAAACAGGCTGCAAGGGACTGTCGGGGTGAACATCCGAGAGTTTGAATGCTCCTCCAGTATCAGCTACATGCATCCCCGCATGATTTCTTGGAGATGCTCCTCAAAGGCAGCACAAGCTGGGGAATTTGCAAAGGCCCTTGATAAATGTTCAAGTGCTGTTCCTTCTGCATCCAGACAGTTTCCTGCATGTCTCTGGTTAGGTATTGACCCAGGTCCAGCCACCAGTCACAGCATTTTGATACGTGGCTTGAGCAGGAGCTGAAGAGCGGAGCAGAGCTTCCCCCAGCTTCAGGAATGCACGCACCTGTGTATGCAGGGGGAGCATGGGCATACACCCCACCTGCGTGTAGCAGGGATGGGAGTTGCTGTGTACCGTAACTGGTGTTTCTTTAGAGGGCCAACAGATGTTCCCTCAACGTCCTGCTATTGATGTCTACCTAAAATCAGTTGGTTAATTGGAGCCCAGTAGATCATGGCGCTGTGGCCGCTGTCTGAAGATGCTGGTGTCACGCAGTGCAAGCACCAGCCGCGGAGCGTGGACACAGCCTCAGCAGGGCGAGGTGATGCATCTGGGCCCAAATGGGTGTGCAGTAGGGTTGGGCAGCGGGAGCCAGCTGCAAGCAGCGTAACCTGCACCCACGGCAGGGCCTGTCCTCTGCTCAGCACCCACAGGTGTTTCCAAGGGTGGCTGCAGAGCACTCGGGTTTGGGGTCTGCGGGGTCTGCCCTAGGGCACATCTGAGCTTCTCGCTGTGGGAGCAGCTGACTGGATGAGTCCCTCTGAATTTGGGAGCAATGCAAATTTCCAGGGAAAATGAATTTTGGTGGCATGGCAGGAGAAAAGGCCAAGCTGAGCTGAACCAACTCCTCCTGGCCAACAGTGCTTATCTGCCAAGTCCTCTGGCTAAAGAAAAGCTTTGCCAGCGACTTGTCAAAGGTGTAGCAGCGAGCAAAGATCTGAGGAAACCCAAACTTACGAGTGTCATATCCAGCTGTCTCGTGGCTGAGCTGTGAGTTAGAGGTTTGCTCTGCTGGCTGTGGTTCAGAGAAGTCCCACCTGGTTCTAATGGGGGTCATTATTTTGATGTGCGTGGAAGAGGGCTTTGCGGACAGTAAATGTTTTGAGGACTTCTGCAACCTTCCCCTAGCATGAGATGATTCAGTAAAACCTCTTCCACAACCCTTTCAGATTATTGAATATAGAAATAAACAACCCCTTAGCTCATAGGCCAGAAGGCAAAAATGCTGTCTGGTCATTCCTGCGTGAATCTCAGCTTCTGGGATTTCACCAACACTTCTCTCCTAGGAGGCATCCTGCTTAGTGCTTCCCACATGCCCTCTTCTAGTACTACTTTTTGCTATGTTTAATCATCCTCTTTGTTTTAAAGCTGTGCATGGTTTATTATTTAACTCGTCTAGCCTGTGCTGCCAGTGACGGGTTCTTGTCTTGTCTTTCCCTGCCACAGATTAATATTTATTAATATGCCTCCATTGCCATAAAACCCCCTATTAGCTTTATGTGTCCGGCTGAAGTCTTTTACAGTCGTGCTTCTGACATAACTCTTCTCCTTGCCATGAGTCTCTTAGCTTTAAGGGGTATAAAGTTGCCTTTGAAGAAAGTAAATAACTGATCAAGAGGGACATAAAGCTCAGGCATATTGTGTTACATCAAAGCCTTACTTTGCTCTGCAATGATTGATAGCAGAGGAGGATTGATAACAGAGAGAGGAGGATGAGGGCAAGGCTGGCATGTAGTGGTGCTCACAGTGATTAAGCAAAAGCTCTTGCAATCCTTTCCTATTGTAGCTAGTTTCTACACTCATGAGCTCTCCTACTGAAGTTAATTGAGATTTTTAGATTGACCAAGCTTTGAAGGAAATGCCATGTGGAATGACGATTTGGGAGTGGGAGAGAGGGGTCCCTATGACAGCCCAGCCGGAGCCTGAGCAGCCCTCAGATATTTTCTGCCCACCGCCACGGTTGCTGGGAGGCTGTGCTTCACTGAGTGAGTCTCATCCATGGTTTTTCTGCCTCTATCCCACCTATTTACTACTAATGAAGTGGTTTTAATTGACTCTGTGTTTGTCTAAGCGCAAGTGAGCTCTTCAGAGACCTAAACAGTTGCTTGGATGCCAACAAATGGGACACAGGCATAGCTAGGAAATAGCATCAGGAAGACACTTCCCCCAAAGAACATTTCCACCCCCCCTCCATTTTTTTAAATTTTTTTTTTCTGGAGACAGCCTGTTTTTATCCCAGAGTCTCAGACCCTGTGACCATCTTGTATGGTCTTTACTCTTGAGATGGCTGAACAGCAGAATATCCTTCATCTCCCCTCAGACTGGTTATCCACATCCAAGCTGCCTCTCAAGATGAATCAGGCAGAGAACTGTGTAAACGTACAAGACAAAACAAAGCTGATGTTTTCTTCAGCCACCTCCATCATAAAATCCCCAGGTTCTTCCTGGCCTTCAGACTGAGCTCTCCAAGCAACAAATCACAGTGCTGTGGTAGCAGGAGAGGCACCTTCTCCAACCAGCAAGGCAGCTTCAAAATGCCTTGAACATTTGAGGCTCTATATAATTATATATTTACAAGCTCTTATGTACAAGTTCTTGGAGGTGAAGGCTA
Organism: Chauna torquata; assembly: GCA_013399475.1. Taxonomy (NCBI): domain Eukaryota; kingdom Metazoa; phylum Chordata; class Aves; order Anseriformes; family Anhimidae; genus Chauna; species Chauna torquata. The sequence continues at coordinate 40,340 of VXAL01004453.1, forward strand.
CTCTTCAACACGTGAAGGACATAGACCTACACCAACTGCCTGGCCTCTTAAATTTGTCCATTGAATGGTGAATTTACAAAGAAATAAACGTGTGCCTGAACTGGTTTATTTTTGGTGTTTCCTTGCTCAACCCACAAGTTTTTAGTGCTGTGCATGACAGGAATGGATGCTGAGAAGAAAAGTATGGTCCCAGGGAGGACTGGTCAGGTTAACCTGTGAGTCACGCCCAGAAACGCTTTCTTCCATTTAAGGGAGCTGTTGACTTACAAACAGTGTCAGGAAATTCCAGCCTGCAGACACATTATGTTTGCACAGAACAGGAGAATGATTGTAAGAAGCAATTCCCAGGAAACTGTTACGGGATTGCGCTCAGAACTCATCACACAGTCCCCTGGTGAATCACCTGGCGCAGATTTACCATCTCAGGCCTTGCCTTGCTTCTGCTGAAGCCCAGCACTGATGTCCTTCTCTGGAGGCTCACGGGAAATCACAGGGTGGGCATCCAGTAGGTGCAGGCTGCAGCTGAACTGTACCTCCCTTCCCACCTCGATGGCCATTTCCTTTACCCTTACAGGCAAGTCCTGTGCAGCTTGATGTATATGAAGCAATCAGGGCTGGAGAGATATTAATAGGCATCTTGGAACAGTGCTCACCAAGTTTATAAATTTTATGGAAAACAAGATCCTTTAGTTTTCTGTACAAGCATATGCTTGTGAAACCACTCTGCTGTTGCTTATTCTGCATTCAGTGATGATCTTCAGGTGCTGCCATCCGTGCAGTGCTGCTCCTCTCTTGTTGACAATAGAAAGAAAATCTGATTACTTATACTGCATCTATGGGGACGATCTTCCTGAGAAAATGCAAGAATTTTTAGCCACGTACCAAATCAACATAACAGGTTCTGGATGCCTCAGGCAAGGCAATAAACGAGATATATTCCAAGGATCGGTGGCTGTAGAAGACCTGAGTGGCTTCAGGGCCTTTGTGGTAGAGCTTATCCAGTTTATCTGAGAGATGAGTCTTATCAAGCAATCAGAGATTAGGATATTTCTGACATTACCCACCAGTTTAGGTGCATAACTTGAGACAGGTAAGTCCTGATTTTGGAGTTTGTTAGACATTCAGAGCTTTCCCTGGAAGTTAATTGGAGTGTAGGGCTTGCGCTTCCTCGTAACGGGACTGGGGATGCCACAATTATTGAGCACTTTTGAAAATGAAATTTAAATGACCTTAAACTCTTTTGGATCATCTGAAGGGAATTAAGGCAATTGCAACTTGGAAAGAGAGTGAGTTGCTTCTTTTTTTCTTGTAGTGATGAACGTGCACTGTGTCATAATGATGGAGCTTAATACGTTTTCAGCAAAACAAAGTCTAAACACAGTGATCTTTTAGAGACTGGAGATGGAAATTAAAGTCAGTGCTATTCATTTTTTTAGTGCTTGACTATTTTAGATCCTGAGGTATTAAATAGACCTGATCATCATTTACCAATCACATTTGTTATTTACAATTTATTGAATTTAGCAAGCCTTGCTCATACTGCTTGTGTTGATCTGATTATTAGTCTTCAGACCAGGAAAGCACTTTGTCCTCAGCCAGACCGGCAAAAGGATTGGGGTGGGTTTTGCCTTCAGAGAAGAATTAAATTTTATTTACCTCCAAGTCAGAGTAATGGAGGGAAGTTCAGGTTCAGAGCTTCCAGGATGGGTAGCACAAAATATCACCCCACTCCTCTCACATAGCAAAGACCTAAGGTTGCTGCCAAGCCTTTGACCCAGTATGTGCTTGTCCACTTGTAGATTTTATGGCACTTGGTCTTTTGTGATGAAAACATTAGGGTGCTGCTCACAGTCTGAGGGTTGGAGTTTCTAGGAGGTCTTCTGGAATAAACATCTTCTTTCAGTTGCCTGTAATGGCAAGGGCTTGACTTACTGACTGTCTTCCCTAAGTTCCTGTTCAGTTCTCTAACTCCGCTATTCTTTGGTTACTATTTGGAAGTATCTAAATTCACTGGAAAAAAAGAGGGCTCTGCTTTGAAGTCACACCTGCTGGGACCAGTTTCTCCTACTGACAGCGCTTTTTCCATTTACAGGTTCCATGTACGACTGCTTAGCTGATGGTTATGGCTATGGGACATCCCGGGGCAGCTATTATGCCAAAACCCAAACAGGAAACAGCAGCTGGGGATATCCGGTAAGCTACTCTTTTATCTGGGAACTGTGGCATACTCTTGAGGTAACCTGTACAGAAAGCACCCTCTAGCAGAAGTCATGTGGCAAGGTCATAGCACTTCAGAAACTTGCCCGAGAGAGCTTATGCCTGGCTATGGATATTTTAGCAAGTAACTCAATGCAATGGAAGAGGATCAGCAGATGGAAGCAAGTGGCAACGAGGACCCGATATCTGTGTTATATGTAGCTGGGGATTTTACTGTGGACAAGATTTAGTTTGGTCTCGTGGATTAGTATCCCAACAACACAAAATGTTTGTAGCTATCTGAGGGTCGTAGGTTCAGACTCTCACATCTCAGTTAAAGCTTGGAGCACGTCCATTGCTCACATGGAACAATTTCCGTTTTTATTTCTGTGCACCAAAACTTATGTGGACAAAATCAGCGTGGTTGATTGGGGATGATCAGGGAATTTACAACATAACTGTGCTGTTGTTCCCACTCTAAATGCTTGTGCAGACTCTTTTAGATACCCTCTGAACTTAGAAAAGAGGGGCTTCACTTCGCCCATACTGTTTCCCACAGAAAATATTATAATACATATTGCCAGAAAAAGCACATGTAAGATTGTACTTACCTTTGTGCAGCCTGAGTTTATACATCCCACAGAAGTCCTGTTCTCATCCTCGGTGACAGGCTCCTGGTGCACTGGGAAGCACTCCAAACCACTCTAAAGCTTACTGGGACTATGTGCGCTTGTGTTGGCCCTCCACCTAGGACCTGTATCCTGTTCTTCCTTGGTTTACGTCAGCTATAAAGCAAAAAGGCGCAATTCACAGATCTGGGATTTGAATACAGGAAAAAGAAAGGGCTCCTTTCAACAACTGTGGGACTGTGAAGCATCTCCCTGTCAACCACAAAGGTTTGAACCAGGAGAGGTGCTTATGTTGGCTTCAAGCACAGAGACAGAGGATTGAAGCTTTTCCTGTTGGTTGCTGGATCCTCTCTCTGCCTGTTCACAGCATCAGCATTCCTCAGCTTCAGAAAGATTTGTCTGTCACCTCTTTTAACGGCCAAGGTGCAGCATGCTTGCTTCAAGGCAGTGATAATGCCACTTGCTAGGTTTGCATCGCTGGGTTTGATGCTTACTGCGTGTTCAGTAGGAAGGACTGAGAGCACTGGCATGTCTTTGAAATTTTTATTTACACTGTCTGTCAACCTCAATGTCAACTGTCTGTCTGTTTCAAAGTCCTTTGCTGAGCTATTTAAATCCCAGACAAAGATGTTTCTGCCTGGTGTAAGGCCAAAAGAGTGACCGTGGTGGGTCAGAGCAGAGGTCCACCTAGCCTAGTGCCCTGTTTCCATCACTAGGGCAGTGGTGGACCCCCACAGAAGGGTCTAAGCAAGGCAAGCAGGCAGTGATACTTCCCAGAGTGTTTTCCTGGCCACCAGCAATTTGCAACTGAGGGACATACTGAGCCACATGTGGAATCTCTGAGCTTCATGAGTCAAATGATTGTGATGTTTTGTTTCAGTGATTTATTGCTGTTTGTCTACTGTGGCTCCTGAAAGAAGTGAGTTATGCTTTGTCTAAGCAAAACTGTTCTGTTCCAGCCGTTCTGGTAGTTTATAGCTGGTCTTTTGTTAAAGAGAGAGGAATTAAACTGCAGCTCCGCAGTTGCCCCTGCAGCTCGTGCTACAGAGCTGGCAACATGGCACTGTGGTCAGTGCTGCTGGTATCAGTGTTATTGTTTAATTTTGTTAATTCCTGATCTCCTTCCCAATCATCACAACAGCAGGCCAAATGCTAGGTAGTTAGAAATGCCAACTGGCTGCTGGGGATTTCAGTCCAGCATTGATGCTGCTGTGCTGGCAAATGGCTTGCATGATGATGACGAAGATCGGGGCCTCTATTAGGCGCCACAGAGGACACTGCATAGAGCAGTTCAGTCACTTCTGGTTCACCACGGACTTACACAGCTCATGGCTTTTCTCTGACGGGCTCTTCTGCGTTTATGGTCAGAGAGGGTCTTTCTCTGAACCTTACCAGCCTTGCATTCTAGAAATTTTTGGTAAAGGTCTTCAGGACCTGGGCTACTTTAGAAAAAGGGACTGGGACTCATGAAGGATTCGCAGTAAAATTAGTCTTACAAAACTTCTTCTATCTGAAAATCAGCCATTTTGTCTTAACAAGTTGTCTAGACTCCTCCCATAGCCGACAAAGAGAGAGGTACGAGGAGGTGATTCATCTCCTCTATCTTGGAGATCTGTCAGGTCAGGATGAATCAGCCCCTCTGGATGCCTATCTCCTTCCACTGGTAGCTGGATTGGAGCAGTCACCTAACAGGTAGACGGCTGCAGTTAGGGGCGATGAGTCCCAAGTGCCATTGGCGCATTGGAACATATAACCTCAAGCCTAAATCTGCTTAACAGGCTTAACAGACATCATACTCCCCAGCCACAGTGAGGAACCTCCTCCATTTTGCTTCTTCCAGAAGTGTGTTAAAGGTTTACACACATCCACTACCAGCCTCCAGCTCAGGTTAACTTTATTTGAACTTAAGACTTATTTGAAACCCGTGCAGGTTCTAGGCATTTTAAAAATGTTTCCTATCTGTAATTCCTGGATTGTAAGACAGGGAAAAGAAGATAAAGCAAACCTATTTTTGTACAAAAAATTGCCGGACTTCTTTCCTGGTGCTGTGAATGTTTCTGTGAAGTCCCACAGGCCTTTGAGATGCACAGGCAAATTCAGACTTTTCAGGGAAATGACCCAGTAGAGTATTCAGGAAAACTGCTTACTCTTAATACTTCTGGAGTTTAAAAAGTGTAATAGGCAATCCATGTCCATGTTGCTGCTTCAAAGCACCTGCAACTTAGACTGCTTTTATCAGTGCATTGCCTTAGATGGTGACTGTAAATGACATCTTCACAGCAAAGAGGTATGTCATCTACCCTGTCTCACCCGCAGCTCTTAAAAACTATTATTCCTGACTTATTCCTTTTGTCTGGTGTTTTATCTTCTTGGAAATCTCAAGCTTTTGCTTCTGAGTTTTCTTCCCAACCTTATGAGATGCTGGTGTTCAAATATTAGAGCAAAAGAAATTATAGCTCTGGAGGGAAAAGCTTCCTAAAATTGGTGTTGTCAGCTCTCTCTGAATCGGTCAACAGTTCTGGGTAAAACCTTTGATTTACGGATTATTAAAGATTATTTTCTGATTATTCCTATTGTGGAGTGCCTTGTTCATAGCATCGCTGTAACAAAGCGTTGCAATGAGTAACTACTTATCAGCAGTGTAGGTAACAGAGAAATCAGTGGGACTTCTCCAGAAAGATGCACTCCTCCCTGCCCCTGAGGGCAGCAGAGCTGGACCCCAGAGCGTGGCTGCTTCGTGTCCTTGCCTCAGCCTCACGTGTCAGGGCTTGATGCAGCCCTCAGGGCTGAAGTCCCCAGTCCCATCTGCACAGTGACCATGGTGGGATGTAGCAATGGGTGAGTTAATGACTGCAGACCTCTCTGTGTTAGGCCATCTTTCATGGTTAGTTTGAGTCTGACTCAAACTGGTGTTGAGCTCAGAAGACCCTTAGAGACATTTGTCACTGTACTGACAATGCAAGTCATGAGCAGCCACCAGTTCCCAAAGCCATCAGAGCACAGGAGCTGTGCCACAGTGCAAGGCCTGAGCAGTGCCTGAGGACAGGTCCCGCTGACGGTGCAGAGGTGACCATGATTTATACAGACAAACCTGAGGGAGCTTTAAGTGAGCTCAGCTGGGCACCCACAGCAGCGTGGTCACGGCAAGAGAGGTCTCAGCACAAGCTGCACCCTTGACTCCGACACCCTCATACCGCCCCAAAAATGGGATCTGCTCAGCACTGGGCTCAAAGCCCAGTCACAGTCTGGCGTGCTGTCCACCCCACGTGCAGGCACAGCTTTAGGGATGTACAACCAAAGCTGGAGGAAGAGAACACCAGGGAGAGGCAGTGTGTGGAGCCAGGATCATGCCCTCAGCAGAGAAGACCCTCTGAGGCTTCATTCCCATCCACTTCGTGCCTCGGTCTGCTGTTGGCAGGTCCATCCCCGCTGGAGAGGTGGGGGGGTTCCCAGCGCTGTGTCTACCTCAGCACTGCCGGGATGATGCCGTATTGGGACAAGACGCAGAAGCACACCAGGACCCCTGTGCCAGAAGCAGATCTGCCAGCAGGGGCTGGGTGGAGGCTGCAGCCTGCTCCCCCCGGACACTGCCCCACAGAGAGGCAGACAGCCCCTGGCGCGCTGGGTGTGCATGGGCAGGACACAGGGCGGGCATCTCGGGCGTACGGGTGCTCTGCCTCCCGTGGGAGGAGCAGATCGTCATCCTCACCGCGCTGCCGTCAGCCTGGGGCTCGTAGTGAGTAACGTCTCTGGGAGCTGCTCAGCTCCCAGACCAAGGAATATTTGGCATGTCTGATGCTGCTGCTATTAAAGCAGCTAACAGAGGTTAGCTGATGCATAACAGCTGGGGACCTCTGGCTACTGGGCCACCTGTACTTTGCTTTCCTTGGCCACCACCACTGGAGGCTCAGGCTCAGTGCTGCACTGGCCCATCTAGCTTGGTTTCCGGAGCAATCACGTCTGTTGTGGTACTAATGCCAAGCACGCGTTTTGGCGATCCTGCGGCACAAGAGACGGTGTGCAGATTCCTAAGCAAATTTCTGTGGGAGAAAGTAGCAGAGCTTTCTCTCCCAAATGTGTTGTCTGCGTGCGAGGTTTTGGCCATGAGAGGTGCCCTCCTGCAGCCCAGTGCCTTTCAAACAGGCAGGGATGCTGCCTGCTGTCCCTGTTGCCCCTGGACAAAAATCTCTCAGCTCTAGTGGGAGCTTTGTCCAATAAGAATTTCAGGGTAAAATATGTCATTTGCTATGATGACACATTCAAGTTTAAACAAAAAAAAAAGAAGGGGGGGGAGGGGTTTGGGCAGGTTTATCAAAGGATTTATAGTTGCACGTCATTGCTTGGTCAGACCCTGGTTTCCCTGCGAGGTTTTGCAAGAGGCTCTATGCTTTGGAGTAGCTAGTTGGACATTACCTTCCCTGGCCAGAACAAACTGAACCATCAAGACCTAAATCTCACCTGCATAAAGAACCAGATGAAAAGGCATATCGGATGGCAGCATCCGGGAGAGGTGGGGAAGAACATTTCAAAAAAAGGATTAACAATATATTTGCTGGTTTTGCAATTTTTTCCCTGCAATGGAGTGTGTAGCAGGCAGCAGCAAAAGCATTTCGCAAGTAGCATCAAGAGTTTTCCCCACCCATCATTCAGGGTGGGACGCTGTCACGCTGCATTGCCTGTGCTTTGCCCTCCAGCCTGGGAGAAACCTGCTCTTGACATGTTTATTCGGAGTCCTTTACTCCTCTCTGTCTGCTGCTCTAGAAACAAACAAATTGCAAGGGAAAAAATTAGAGCTAGGTAATGAACTGATCGCGTCCTTAGATGCAGAAGTCAGAAACACCCAGTTATCTGGGAGGGCCTCCGACCTGGAAGCGCAGCACTGAGATCTGAGCATGATTCCCGGGCCAGTGTGCCGGGCAAGTCAGTGCCTTCCTCTGTGCTTTGGAGGAGAGGGACTTTGCCTCTTAAACAGGATTTTTTTTGAAGAAAAAACTGAAAAGGAACTATAGTCAAAGCCATTTTGACTTTCTCCCTAGTACCAATTTCTGTTCTGGTTGGAATAAGAGGTTAAAGATATTTATTTACCTGCCTTGTGTGAGTGCTAGGTGTTCCAGTTAATGTTCCTTAAGTGGCCGTGTATTTCAGACTGAGAGCTGGTGCTCCGAAGTGCTTATTAGTCTAGAGGCAGGTCTTTGCTGCTGCCAGTGAAGGGAAGCACTTAGTCCTTGCGCCTGATAAGAGGACCTGTGCACTATCAGTGCTCATCTTCACTTCCTTTCCTTCCCGTGCCTCCCCTTCTTTTTTTAATATGAATGAACGGCTCCCAAGGCTTGGCCTCAAATGTACAGGCTCGTTTCAGAGTAGGGAGGAGAAGTTCAGGCTAGCATTTGGGATGCAGCACGTGAGCATCATCCTGCATCCCAGGAGAAACCTGGAGAGCTGCCATGACCTCTCAGGTCCCAAGGGGAGAAGACTTGGTGACAGTTGCTGCTCTTCTGAAATGATTTCCAGATCTTGCAGGGCAGAGGGCATCGCTGCTTTCTGCCTCTACCCTGCTTTGAGGGAATTCATTGTCTTTTCCAGCATTTCTCCCCACTCCTAAAGGGCGGAGGTGTGGACCTGGCCCACCTCCCCCATGCAAACAACCACAGGCGGTGGGCAGATGCAAGTCAGGGTGTTAGGAAATCTGGGCGGTTTATGAGGTTTGAAGGTGAGAGATTGATTATTTCCTTTCCCTAATGCCATTAGGGAGAGCTCACTCTACACACGTAATGGCATCAGCAAAAATTAGGAGACGGTTGTCAAGTGGCTCTTTGAACCACAGACTGTGTAATGGCATCACCTTCACCTTCAGAGACGGCATCTCTTCTCCAGACGGCGGTGCCTTGCTTCTGCTTTGCTCTGCATCCTATCTCACTGATCGCTGCATCCAACAAAGAGATAACAGCATGGGGAACTCCATTCTCTTGGATCATTTGCTGTTATATTTGGTATTAGAAGTGAAGGTCTCTGGCTTAGCTGGGTGAATATGTGTAATGGGGACATGATTCTTAGCCTGAGAAAGCTGCTCTTAGGGCACGGATGTGGCTTTTTGCTGAGATCAAGAAGCGATCGGGTCAGCTGCATCTATGCAAGGATTTATAGGGACTATTTGGCAAGCAGATCTGAAATCCACTGAAGCTGGCAGGGGACTCCTCATCGATCTGGAGGCTTTGGATCATGTTCCTGTTGCAAAGAGGAATTCTAAGATACCAATTAGGTCCGTGCCACTTGAAAGAGATTAAAATGGGCTCAGCCAAGCATCTGGTAGCATCAGCAATAAAAGTCATGCACTGACTTTGGTAATGAGCTTCACATCACACGGGAACTATTTTCCCATGAGTTTGCAAAAGGCCTCCCCGCCCTGCCAGGACCTGCACTGACTTGCCGCTCAGGGCTCCCTGTGTTGCAGAAAGGAGACTTTCCAAACAGGAGGTCTCTTTGCTTCACCCTTCCCAGGGCTGGCAAGAAGGAGAACAATGCTATGTGCCACTAAAAAAACACAGCAGAAATATAGAATTGATAATTCCCACCTATGAACATGGACACGCTGACCTTCCCTCGCCTGTTCCGCTGGCAGAGATCCCACGTGAGTGCACTGGAAAGCAAACAACAGCTTTGGATAAATAACAAGCTAGCACATCCATGGTTAGCTGAATTGGCTTCAGCAAATGCCCAGGGGCTCCACGGCTCTGACAAGCTTCTGACAGTCCTACAGAATAATCCCAACTTATACTGACTCATAAAGCAATGCGACAGAGCTCACTTCTAGCAGGCTGCTGCTCTGTCCTGCCAGTGGTGAGCCCTGGGAGTAGGTTCCCTGCTCCACGGGCCACCAAAGGCCACTCTGCACCTTCCTGTAGTGGCCCTGTCCCATCCCTCGCTATCTTGAGGGTTTCTGAGCTCCATCAGCGAGCAGCCAGGAGAATGAAGTAAAAACGAGGATGGTGTCACCCTTAGAAGGATGTATGCATCCACAGTGGGTAGATTACGGCTTCAGGAAAGGTCATTTTGCTATTGCTGCGTGTGTGCTCCGGCCAAAGCAAAACCAGGACGGAGAGCACCTCTGCTCTGTGACCATCCTGAAACTTTCGGTGGGCCTGCCCCACTGCTGGGGGAACCCCCAAGACTCATTGCACCTACCCGTGTGCCTCGTCCTTGCTCTTCTTATCGCATGCAAATTCTTTTTCCAAATCCCTGGGAGCTCTGCAGAATGCACCAAACCTGTTATCTGCCGTGCTGCAGTACTAACAGGTTTTTTCTGTGTCCTCTGGAGTAAATGCAAAGAGAATTTTCTCCCCTTCCAGCAATTCACCTGTTTAGATGCAAACCTGCAGAATGAGGGTATCAGAACTACTTCTGACTTGTGCTCGAGTGACGGAGCAATCTGGGTCCAGCATAACCGGACCAAAGGGTTTCTTCTTACCCTGACGGCACGCCTGCTACGTAACCCGTTTTGAAATTTTTCAGCCGTTACTTGTGCAACTCTCTGGGATGCAGCAGAGAGGATTCACTGCATTCCTGAAGATCAGCTTGTTAATGGAATTATTTGGCTTAATTAATTAGCATAATGACAATTCTGCAGAGTGTTGGAGACAGAAACGATGCTGAGTGTGCTCAGGGCTGGGATGAAGTGGGGCAGAGCAGCGGGATTCAGGGTGATCCTGCAGAGGACACCAAGTTCTCAATTGCATGGAGTTTATAGGTTAGAAAACGTGTGATTTTTTTTCAGAAAGGCACAGGCACAGACCATTGCACCAGGCACAGGCTTTTCACACCTTGTGCATGAACTTCCATGGAAATAAAAAGGTGCCAGTGTTGACTTTTCTCTCCCAGCCCAAGGGACCCTTGGGTGGTTTTTGCAGAAAGAAGCATCCAAAGTGCATCTGTTTAAAGTTAGGCAAGGAAAAAAGCCCTCAGCCCAAGAAGATACCACAGACTAGCCTTCCCCAGATAAACCAAAGGGGGTGAGGCAGGTATTCAGGAGGAGAAGGTCTCTCTCACTGTCTTTCTCCTTCAGTTCTTTTTATGTCTGTTTGCTCTGTTTCTTGGAGATGTGCTTGCCAGGGTGCTGAGGGGGATACAGTGGAAAAACTTGGTATCACCGGGCAAACAGCACTAAAATAGCTTTAATTTTTTACCTTTCTGGAATGCACACCTTTGTGACTTGTTTCACACCTGGACACAAGCCTACAGGCTGCCAAGTGCCACGACTGACATCCAGAAGCTTTTTTTTATTATTGTAAGAGAATATGGGATCCAGCCCTGGTGTATTTGGGGAAAACCTGGAGTACTTCTGTTGAAGTCGTGGAGACATTCTAAACTGACAGCAAGACAGCTAAAGCCATTATTTCTTCTGACTAATCGCAGTGGGATTTTTACCGTCTTGTCTTTCCTTCCTTTCCTTGTTCTCTTTCTTTCTTTCTTTCTTTCTTTCTTTCTTTCTTTCTTTCTTTCTTTCTTTCTTTCTTTCTTTCTTTCTTTCTTTCTTTCTTTCTTTCTTTCTTTCTTTCTTTCTTT
>VXAL01004453.1:51986-96809 GCA_013399475.1 Chauna torquata
AGGTTTCCTTCCTTCCTTCCTTCCTTCCTTCCTTCCTTCCTTCCTTCCTTCCTTCCTTCCTTCCTTCCTTTCTTCCTTTCATTTTCTGGCTTAGTCATGTCATTTCTTACAGCACATCTCCCATTGTTCTCAAAGCATCCCATTGAACGAGCTGACACTACACACCTTGTAACTCATAAGCAGATATTCATCATCCCCACTGTTTTCTTGGCACACTGAGATTGAAGAATCCCTTCTTATCGCTTTCTCACACCCTTTACTCCCTTCCTAAGGAACTTTCAGGTGGAAGCGGAACAAAATACCATGAGGATATTAAAAATAACTACAGGTGTTGCTGGAAGGTCAGAACAGCTCAGCGTTCTCTGTGATGGCAAGAGATGTGATGAGACCTTTCACAAAGCATAAGCTCTTCAGCTCCTGTACTTACAAGTTGGGTTAGACCCCATCTTTGGAAACAAAGCATTTGCTCTAGCAACAGGGTCATGTTTGAGCTTTCACTTCTAATGCCAAGCTCTTGGATGCCAAATCCCGATCACTGAGTCCCCAGACTTCAAGGGAGGGTTTGGCACCTTGTAAGGGCTGGAGGTGAGCTAAACTCCCAAACATTTTGGTGTTTGTGCTGTGCTTGGCACATCAACAGCTGGCGACCCATGAGGAAAATGAGGTATGCAGGATGCAATTCAGCTGCTCCTGGGGCTGACACTTAAAATCAGTCAGCTCAGGTGCCATGTTGGTTTTCCTGCAATGCTTGGGGTTTAATGGTTCTGTGCAAGGAGGCTGGTTCTGGTCTTCCTTCCAGGCTCATGCATCAAAGATTAGGAGATTGGGCCACAAAAATACCTGAGGCACAGGAATCTGGTAGCCGTGATACCCATGCATGAGTAAGCTTGGCAATGTCAATGTCCAGCTCAACCTTTCCTAATATTTGCTGTCTCCCATTTTCTTCTTGACCAGCTGTACAACGGGACCCTGAAGCGGGACGCGGAGAACCGGCGTTACAGCTCGTACAGCCAGATGGAGGGCTGGGGCAGCAAGCACTACAGCAAGGCGGTCTGCAGCCCCACCAGGGCCGGCAGCGACTATTGCTTTGTGCAGAACATCAAGAGCAGCCGGAGCGAGCCCGACCTCTACTGCGAACCGCCCCGGGGCACGCTGAGGAAGAGTCAGGTGGGGGGCCGGGCAGAGCACAAGACAACCTTGAACCGCCAGAGCATCTACAGCAGCTGTAGCACCCAGCAAGGAACTACCAGGACAAGTAAAAAAATGCCAGCACGGGCCCTCTCCTGCCCCTCCAGCAACAAGCCCGATGTGGTCTATGCCCAGCCCATGATGAGCTGCAAGCAGGACACGGTTTATGGACAGGCTCAGTCCAGCTCCAAGTAAGTCTGTCACAGTGGGATGAGTCAGAGTAAATGCTGACGTCTGCTTTGGAGGTTTGTCCATCTGAGCGAGTCACCTGAGCTGCTTTATAGCCACTGGAGATCTGTTCACCAGTGCATAGCATGCTTAATCGCACCCTGTAGTGGCGTCTAAAGTGGGTCAGATGAATCATGCTCAAAGGACTTATTTCTCTTCATGGACTATGGAGGGAGACCAATACAGCTGGCTCAGTGTGAATATCTCTGCTGTAGCTGCGTGATATTGGGCAAGGTGATGGCTGATATCTCTGTGGTGGTATTAGCCGACAGCTCCTTTGCAAGATGAGGGTGCGGACATGAGGAGCAAAAATGCTGGTATGCAGTTTGGGTGTCTCTCCTGGCTGTCACACTGCTCTGCTTTTGGTAGAAAACCAACCTAACAAAAAGCAAAAACAAAAACAAAAACAAAACAAACAAACAAACAAAAAAACACAAAAATAACGGAAGGAGTTGGTTCCTGAGGCTCTGACTCAGAGCAGAGCTAAGAACCTGGTGAGCAGTCATATTAACCCTCCTGTCTTGCCACCCAGTCCTTGCTTCATTCCCCCAGAAGTTCTGATTCAGGTTCCAGAAAAAAAATTGAGTCAGAAATTGAAAAAAAAAAAAAAATAAGACTAACTGGAATAATTTATATTGCCAGGAAAGAGGAAAGAATGGAAGCTGTTCATTTCCTTCCTGTCCAGAGCATCCAGTACCATTGGGCTAGGAATTATGCAAGGGTGGAAGGTTGTCCTTCTTGTCTCAGTTAGCACCAGGTCCTTTCTTGTAAATGTTGCCTACAACAAGAGGGCATGTAAAACACACCAGTGAGCTAAGACACCCCCAAGCTGATATATCTGTGCTATATCCATGCAATGCAGCAGAGCTCACAAAACAAAACAAAACAAACAAAAAAAACACCCTGGTGGGGTTTTGGTGGCATTACAGTGATGTTTATTCAAAAGTTGCCCTGATGCTGATGGCCACACTACCTCTGACTTTGGAGCATAAAATATATTCTGCTGCTCATGGTAGTCTTGGAAGATATCTTGTTCAAGGCCCAGTGTTCTGTAGCCTGATGTTTTATTGGGCTAGAGAAAGACGGTCTGCATCCTGCACAGGTGTTCCAGGGGCTACTGCACCACCATTGCTGCATCACTGCCAAATAGAGCTTGCTCTGGGCCAATGCAGGAGTTATCCCAACTCCCACACAGGCACTGCAGTTTGTCACACAAAACCTGGAAGCTCCTGAGCTTGTTTCTAGTGGTCCCTGGTGCAGAAGGGAACTTGCACACTGCAGGATAAGTGTGAGACCATTTAACGGGGATCATAGCCTTTGTTGTAACTCACACCAAAGGCTGGAGTTTGTCAAGCTTCTGACCCAAGGTGTGTTGTAGACATTGAGAAAATCCGCCCTCACTGTCAGCAGTGTGAGCCAGATTGTGCCCGTCTTCACACTTGAATGTTGATTTCCAGATTTCTCCAGCTAATTCTCTGCTCAGCCTCCTTAATTTTGCATTGACTAGAGGAAATAAGTCCCAGAGTGCGTATGCCAAGAAAGGTCACTTGCCCGTTAGTATGTTGACATGAGCCTTGGTTTCCCATGTGCCTAGTTCCTTCAATTTAATGCATGCAAAATTAGCCCTAGCCAACCTGGAGCACCAGTAGTGTTGGCTTGCTCATTTCAGAAGTTTTGTAATTTCTCTGGAATGGGAAAGAGAGACATTACATAAACTGGAAGTAACTTGTTCCAGGGAATTTCTGACTAAAGAGCGTAAAAGTGTAGTGGGAGTGGCGGCAGGATGATTAAACACGGGACTGCAGCTGGCTTCTGCACAGGGAAATTGTGGCTTCTGAGAAACCAGTCCCAGGCAGGCTTTCCCCAAAGCAAGCACTGTGCCGTGCGGCATTCACAGTTGTAGACTTGGTCATTGCTTTGGAAAGGTCACTTGAAGAATAATGGTGTTTTCCAAAGAGAAGGAGAACTGCTGTTGCGGGAGGAATACTCTCCAGTGCTAGATGCCCTCTGGTTAGGGAGTGGCTCCATTTAGACAGTTCTCCTGGCTCGGGGCATTGCTCATCTGGCAGAACTGGTTCTGATGTGGAAATGAGGGCTTCAAGTCCTAAGCTCAACGGGGCTGTGTCCTCTGAGTAAATCTGATTTGGCTGGGGCACACACCCCTGCTTCACATGAGACTCACTGCAGAGCTGGATTAGTCTGGAGAGCAGTTTGTACAAGCACTTCTTCTCTTGACTCAGAGGAGCTGAGATTGGCAACAGTCGTCTTCATAATTTTGGAAACATACTAGGGAGTTGTCCTTTTTGAAAAAATGATGTATTTGGAAGGCCGTTTGCCCTCACAGACTGTCTGGCAGGTTGCTGCTAGCCTTGGTCTGCCGTGCTTTTGCTGGGAAGGTACCCTCTGGAGATGGGTTGGGACCATATCTGGGCTCTCTTTGCTGTGTAAGACCATTTCTGGATGGAGGATTCTGCACTTGGAGAGCTCGATCTGCATTTGGGTAGCCTAATCTTTGGGCAGGGAGAGGTTTGCTTGCAGGCATCCCATTATTAACCTCTGCATGCAGGAAGAGGGCTTAGCTGGGTAATAGCTGCTAGTAGTTCCCTGTTTGAGGCTCTGTTCTTCCTCTTCTAGTAGTTCTTCAGGTAGAGTTTTTGTCTTTATAACAAACATAACTTTGTGTTCAGTTTTCATGCTACGAATCTCCTGTGTAGGTGGATAAGTCATTTGCAGGCTGGCAAACAGTCTGTGTGAGCAAAGGAAGGGCTAGGCTGTTTCCACACTTTCAAAGGCAATCTGATGGGGTGATTTCCACTGCTGTGAGAGTGCCTGGTGGGACCTGTGATCCGCTGGGTCTCCCTTTATCAAAGAACTGCGCTGCAATGCAGTGACTCTGAACAGTGTCAGCGCTGGTTCAACAGCTCTGCTCACGAGGTTTCTCATACTCCAGGTCTGATCTTCTCTCTGGGTGGTGTGAAATGAAAAAGGGGATGTTGGACGTTCTCAGGCAGTGAGAGTGGTGTGTGGATATCTAGATACTGTGTACGTGAGAGGTTTCCTGTTCTGTGTACTGAGCAGTCCCTCCAGCAGAAACAGCATTTGGTCACAAAGTTATTTAATTTCTGGAACTATTTGTGATTGTGTGATTGTTTCTATTTATTGAACCAGCTTTGGCTGTATAAGACATGGAAGAGCCGTCTCTTTGATAACTGTCTCTTGGAAGACTCCCTCCTCTTATAGAAATGACTATGAGAAGTTTAACACTAAATGTTATTTTTGGGGGGGGGTGGGGGGAAGCCTGTGCCATAAAGTAAAGCATGCTGTGGGGTTTTACTCACCCCATAACACTGGCTCTGGTGATGAAATCTGACTTTGGCACTGTTTGTTCAGATTGGGAAGTTAAACAGTACAGACCTGCTTTGAGAAACCTCCTCCTGAAGTATCGTCTCTTCCACCATCCCTGTCGTTATGGCCCTGCCTCAGTGAGCAGAGAAAGACCTTGTGGTGTCCCTTCCAGACATCCTTCTCTATAACCACTGAGGTGCTTAAGCCTTTGTAAGCATTATGTCATATCTGCAACAGCATTTCCAAGCTCAGCATCTCTGTCCTGGGCTCAGAAGTTCATGGGTTAATTTGGTGGCTCCTGCCCAAAGGCAGTTATCAAAGTGCACCATTCACATTTTGCCAGAATGCAGCTCTCTGGAGTGAGTCCTTCTACCTGATAGAGCTGGAGGGATACTTCCTGGTGTCCAGAGCACCCCCTTCTCCCCAGCACCCTCCTCCTTTCTGAGCTCTTGTGACATCCTGCAGATCTGCAGCCTTTTGTCGTGGGAGGTGGCAGCAACAGTGGTTTCTGCACCTGGTGAAGACTTACACGTATCTGCCTGCTCTGAACTGCTTCCTCTGACAGATGGTACTTTTCTGCTGTGGCAACGTGCTCCAAGTGGCAGCATGCCATCTTGAGCTAGTCAGCTTTTAGCTAAATAACATGTGATTGAGGAAAAAAGCTTCTATGCCCTCATGGGTCATCAGGTAGCAATAATGAGAAGCAGTAATAAATGATGCGATGTTTAATGTATCCTAGAAAACTTTGAGTCTTTCTCTCCCTCCAGCTGGAACTTGAGGCACAGGAAAACTATTGCTGCCACTGGCTGATGTTGTTTTAGCTCTGCTTGCAGGCGTGTTGCACTTGGTGCTTTGGATATCACATTCAGATGGGACTGACAGCCCAGGCCAGGCTAGGCTGGTGACACATGGTGCTTGTGGCTCTGCAATAGTCTGTGTGGTAGTCAACCGGTTACGTGCGTGTTGCTTCAAGAGGAGGTGCCTGCATCTGAGCTAGGTGCCCCTGTTGCCCCTGCAGAGATGCAGTCAGTGGCCAAGGGAGCTGAAATCTGAGGGAGGTCAGTGAGTTACCCACTAACAACGTCAGTGCCTCTTCATGCACTCCAGAGGAGAGCCAGGTGACTGTCTCATCTGGACATGCTACTGAGAAGCCAGACCAAACTCAGCCCTTGTGAAGGTTTCAGAGTGTTCTCCTTTGTAAAGATGAAGAGGTGAGGTGGGGCATCTGCAGGCATTCCCCAACACAGTGGTTGCTGTTACAGATCAGGAGCCATCAAGGGGCACTGGCAGTATGAGTTGTCTTCCATAATACTACATGCACGTATGGCCTCATTTTAAGACATTGATGCATTTCCCTTTGGTGTTCTCTATGCATGGGAGAAAGAGCCTAAAATATGTCATTAGAGCTCAAGTGAAAGCAAGCGTCTCTCAAGGGACATGTCAATACGTAGTATTTTGGTGCTACATTGTTAAGGACCTTGAATACCTGGCTGAGGCAGTAGAGGCTGGGGCAACATTTTGGAGTTTTGGTATTGCAAAAGCACCACTCAAATATGGTCATATCTGCCTATGGCAACACTGGCTTGGCCCAAGCTGGGCCACAGAGGCCTCTGTGAGCTGTGGCTAAAGTTCAGGGACAGTAACTGTGTGTCCTGAAACCATGCATTCCTAGGCAGAAGTTCAGTCCCTCTGGAAATATTCTGAACAGTAAAAACACAGAAATGTTATTGGAAGAGTCAGAAAAGGTACTTACGGTGTTTTCTGATAGATCTCCTCTTTTGGGGGGATAAACCAAAGGAGCATAAGTTCTCCAGGGCTGTGCCACACAGTGAAAGCAGAACCATGTACGAAGACAGACATCTTGATTTTGTTTTGTTCTTATATGGGATAAGCTGCCTCTAAAAGTGACTCTTCCACAGCGCCAGCTCTGTGTGATGTGAACTTGTCTACACACTGCATTTGCATCCAAAGCAATTGCAAGGGAGCTAAGCATGATGCTTTCCTGGTGCGGTTCATACCACGGATTGCTCATGGTGAGGATCTCCTTGTCCTTGGCTCAGTGTCTGTGCCCATCTTCCTGGTATCTGCCCACCAAGCAAAGCCTAAGGGAAAGATCCATCTGAGCTCTCAGTGGCACCAAAACCTGGGTGGAGTCCCATGGATGTGGCTGGTTGGCATGGAGCAGCACTGTTGGGTTTGCTCCGGTGTGGCCTGGCTCTGGAAGGCTTGGATGTGCTGGGTTCACTCAAGGTTATGGTCACTCTCATTTTGTTAGCAAACAATCAAATTTATTAGACTTTTCTAACTTCCTTGTTTCCTGGGACTTGTAGCCTTAACAGCCAGGATGGAGGCTTAGTTCTGCTTAACACAAAGTAATCTGCTAATACAAAATGAATCAAAGTGAATCAAACTAGAGAATTTGCCCTTCTGTGATACTGATCCTCCTAAGTATTTGTTTCCCTTCCACACCTGAATCTGATCATCTAATTTGTCTCCTGTTGAATCATTTCTAATTGAGGTTTCTCCCAATTCTGATTGCTTCTTTCTTGTGGAAGAAGAACGGCCTTTGGAGTTCTTCCTACCAGGCGCGTTGGCCCAGGTTGGAGATGGCCATACTCCAAGAATTTCTCTTGGAGCAGACTGTTGTTCTCACAGTGTTGATCTGGTTAGGAATATTCCCGACAGGCTGATGAACAATCTCCTGTTAGCACAGACCTTGCCAGGGTGATTATATTCTCAGCTAGAAGAAATCATTACTTCTTCTCAGGTGGAATGACAGAGCCCAACCGCTCACCTTCAGTGAACTTCTCTTGTCAGTGAGCCAGCGGAGGAAATAGATCTTTTCCCATCTTTTCCCATGCAGAACAGGATCTGGCTGGCTTTTTCCCTGCCGAAGGAGGGCTTGGACCTCTTATGGAATGGATGTGCAGGAAATAGCCTTCCTTCAATGGCTAGATGAAGAAGGCATCCTTCTTTCTCATAAGAAGTGTTCCTGGTTTAGGGTTCTGCTTAACTTGGAAAATATATTAAAAACAAACAGAAAAACAAAAAAACCCACCACCAACAAAAACCCCACCATGGTTACATATGCTGCATGGCCACTGACCTGGTATTTTTGTTAATGTGCCTCCCTCCCTATCCTACTGGCCCAGGTTTGAATTCTCAAAGGTGAAGTCCCTCTGGTGCCGCTCATGCTGGGTCTGTTTCAGCTCTGTTGTGTGTCTCAGAGAGCATGAAAAAGATGAGGGGAAACTCACAGCATCATGAACATCATTGTGACTGAATCCAAACCAAAGATTTCTGAGGTTCCAAAGTTTCTAGTTTAACCTTCTTCTTTCCAATTCTGTTTTTCCTTGTTTCAAGTGAAATGGAAGTTTCTTGGAGCCACGTTTTGGTAGAGGTTGAAATGAAGAAAAATCATATGATGAAGTGATGTTTTAGTCTTAGAGTAGAAATAGAAGTGAAATGAAGTTCATCTAACTTTAGATATTGAATGCTTAATGTCCCATCCAAGATTGTCATCTATTATTCCTCTATATCAACAGAGGCAGAGGTATCTCCAGTGGGCAGGTCTTCCTGTCTTAGGATAAATGTTGAGGACACAGAGGCACCTATGTTCTTTGGAAGCACCTATTTCTCTCCATTGACTACAAAGGGGCTTAAATGAGTAATTTAAACTGGGTGCAACTTTATATATAGTCTTTTATCATGCCTTTTAGTGCACAGCACAGTTGTTCACTCTCGATATTTTGTATGAAATTTGCTATAGAATCATGGATATTGTTCATTGACCCATGCTGTGGGGAGGTGAGAGTCTTTAGGTATTTGAGGACAAAATATTTTTTTTAACTGTATGCTGCTGGAGGTGGTCATATAGTTATATAGTCACCATTTTATAGAGCTTTATTTTCACATTTCTTTGGAACAATCAAAATAAGTCTGCATACCATGTACCTCGAAAAAGTCACTCCCTCGTAGTAATATCTAATTCTTCAAATGTAATAAGTTCATTTAAAGATCTTACTAAGAAATGATCTGTTTTCTTAGAGACTATCAGACTGTCTGATGGTGACAATCCATCCTAGCAAAGCCCCCACATTTTCTGATTTCATCCACTGTTAACAAAATGTTTCCCATTTGTATCCTGTCACTGCTGAAATAGTAATAACTAAACAGGAGCTTGGGGTTTGACTCTTCTCAGTCCTGAACTTTGTGTGGTCATTTACTCCAGTGCAAATTAATGTCATGAGCTGAGATCCAGCTGTAGGCCCAAGGGACAAGGATGCTAAGGCAATAACTTTTATTAGATTGATACAATTGGAAACACAGATGAGCTTTGCAGTTCAGAGCCCCTTCACCAGTATGAAAGTTTGTACATTTTTCTGATTTTATGTGGTTAAAACATCAGAGATCAATATCAGTACTGCTAAATAAGTACAAGCCAAAGAAAGCAAAACCTTGGGATTTCTAAACAAGGGGACAAATCTTCAGGTGTTTCTATTTTACCCAAGGTTTCATTTGTGCTGCAAGCCAGAGGTATTCATAGCCTTCCTCCAGCCTCTGTAGGCAGATTCTTTACCTATAACAGGTGATGATGATGGTGACCAATTTTTATGAAGAGCTTGGAGACTACCAACATAAACATACCCTGGGAGCAGGATGTCTCAGTGCTATTATTAGTATTTCATAAAGTCTTTATTTGTCCATTCCATCACCACAGACATGCCCGTCCCCTTTTCCTAAGGGATCTGCTCTAGCCTTCCGAGACTATCAGTTGCTCTCACATTTTTACTGCCACCACATCTCACATCAAAGGATCACATGGTGTGGGAAAAGCATCTGCCTGCTTTAGATTGTCCTAATAACCTGATGGATGGTTTCATTCTCGTCCACTAATTCTTTTACGTGAGCACCAGTGAATACTGGTTCTCTCTTCCCTAATCCTTCTACCTTAGACATAATTAGACATCTAGCACCTCAACCAAGCTTTTATTTTCTGTCTCCCTTGTTTCTGCTGATGGAGTGGATCCATAATTCATTAGCCCTAGTGCCCCTTACTGTATCTTTTCCACTTTTATCATCTCTTTTCTGAGACTGAGAAATGCACCGGGGGTGCACAATATAGTTTATGTGATAATTGTGGATACATTAAATCTTCCATTTTGTATTTGATTCCTTCCTAATAACTCCCAGTACTAAAGTAGCCTTTTCGGCTGAGAACTCAATCAATGCTGCATTTCTCTTTAACATAGAATATGTGGTGACGAGATAGACGGCGGTACAATGACCATCCAGAAAGCCATACAACTTCTGTGCTCCTCCGATGACAAATACCAGGCCATGGGTGCTTATTACCTCCAGCACACCTGCTTCCAGGACGAGTCTGCCAAGCAAGAGGTGAGCAAACTCCTTCAGAGCTCTGCTGTCATACTAGATGTGATGCCACACGAGATGGACGAAACTGGTTTTGCTCAGTAGCGAGAGTCCATAGGTCCTCTTGATTTCTATGATGGAGCCTCATAACTCATTAGTCCCACACAGGAATAAATTAAGTACGTTTTTCAACTGTTAGCGGCAACTTTCTCTTAATAGCAGTCAGGTCAGTATTTTAACACAGGGGAACAGTTAGCAGGCAGCAGAGGAGACCATGACCATGTTATTACCCTAACCCGCTGTGATACAGATCGAAGGGTTATGGTGATACGGGAGCAGCCACCCAAATACAGTGTCCTCTTCTGGATGCAGCTGGTTCCACGTGACTTTTCTGCTATCTCAGAGCTGCAGTATCTGTGCTACACAAAATTATCCTAAATCCCACTGTGATCTTCACTGTGCATTGCTCAATGACATTTCAACCATTTATCTAAGCCAAAGGGTTCATTAGTGGTCATGAATAAAGATGGTTCATCAAACAGAAGCCCTCCTTACAGTGAAGTTTATTTTTCCTATGCTCTTATTTTCTGCTTACTAAATTTATGACAACATGCAGCAAACTAGGCTATTTCAATTATGAATCTGCTGTAGCAAGACTGTCACAAAAGTTTATCTCCATCCTGGCATGTTTGCATTCATGTAAATGTAGGTTTCTCAAGACAGCACCTTTGTAAAAGTGTCTTTCAATTTTCTGGCTGAGTAGGCGAGCTGCATATGCTGGCACAGTGTGCAGATGTGCCTCTGTGTCCTCGGTGCAGCTGAACCGAGTGCGGGGACCCCATCCCACGTTACAGTCACTAATCGCAGGGTGACCACACCCTTCTTTACCGTTGAAAACACTCCGAGCATCCGCCTGTCCCATCGCTTCCCAGAAAGATGTGTTAGAGCAGGTATATGAGTCATCTGAGTGCACACTTGTAGTTGTTTTTTTTTTTTTTCCTTTTTAAAATGCACTCATTCATTTTCTATTGTCAGCAAATCTCCAGCCAATACGTTTGTTTGTGCGAGGAGGTGCTCCGTGTGGGTTCATGTTCCCAGCAGACTTGGCACAGGGGGAATCCTTCAGCTGGAGCTCTCGTTAGTTTGGAGAGCTCAGCTGGGGGAATTTGCCCTGCATTCAAATCTCCCCGGCATGCTTGCGGTGTCCTGCAGGTTGGGGTTCAGGACCCTTGCCAATGCCACCCCTGTCCATACCCTTCCCTTTTCACTGCTGGAGCATGGCCCATTGCTTCTGGCTGACCTTGAAGGTGTTTACGCTCTACCGTGACCATCTCTCCAGCTCAGCCTGTGGTTTCAGGATGCAGATAAATTACCATGTCACGTCACTACATTGCTATGGATGGCCCCTGTGTATAGGCAGGGCAACATTTTTACCTGATGTAAATATATGAAGGTAGGTGAAAGTTTGTGGGAGCAAACACGTTTACATCAGCCAAAGATTCAGCCCATGGCGATTACTCATAGACATCCACTTCTAGAGTCTGAGCTCTAACCTCACGGTCAGCACCCTGGTGCCCACGGCTGATGACATGAACCAGACATGCCGTCTATGGGCTCTAGCTATCCTTCACTGCCAGGTCTACTTCCCAGCTCCCGTGAGTAGGTGCCATGTTGACTCCTTGCATTGCTGTGACAATTAGAGCTGTCCTCCTGGCAATGCTCTGCACACCATGCCGATATTAGCATGTCTTTCCTGGTGCAGGTCTATCGGCTCGGGGGAATCGCCAAGCTCGTCGAACTGCTCCGCAGCACAAACCAGAATGTACAGCGGGCAGCAGCTGGAGCCCTCCGAAATTTGGTCTTCAGGAATCCAACCAACAAGATAGAAACCCGGCGGCAGAATGGGATAAGGGAGTGTGTGAGCCTCCTACGTAGGACAGGGAACACCGAAATTCAGAAGCAACTGACAGGTACACAGTAGACTGCCAAGAGCCCCTCAGCTGGTGTCAGCATCGAGCCTCCGAGGAGCTCACCCCTCAGCCAGGACCTTGCTCCTCTCTGCCTGTGGTCCATATCGCCCAACAAACAGGCTCTGTAGCCATGGTGTTGCCATACTGGAACGAGGATGCTTTATGCTCCTGTTGCATGAAATGGCAACCTAAGACACAAAGCAGAGGAGGTCCTGACCCTTCGGTGTCCTACAAGCATTGCCCAGCTTGCAATTGCTCATCTGGGCTGTGCCTGTCCCAGGTTTCCCTGTGGTTGCCTTGCCATTCCCATCCCTTCCTGCACCCCCGGCCCCTATGCTGTTTCCAGGGAAGGCCAAGGGTATTGGCAATCCCAATGCAGTTAGGCAGATTATCTGGTTGGTGTCTCACCTTTTCTTGAATGATTGACATGAGTTCGTTGGTGCAGGTCACCGTCAGCTGTGCCTGAGGTCTTTGTGCGCAAACCTTCATGAGATCCCTGGAGAGATGCCTTCCTCCTCTAACCTAATAACAATAAATACCAATTCTGGGAGAAGGGACAATGCTTAGATGTACACCTCCACAAGATACCCTGCTGCTGTTGCCCATCTCCCATAGGGATGGGCTGAGACTGGTGTTTAGGGCAGCCTCTGCACCTTCTGTTCAGAGAGGGATGGAGTGAACAAGAACTTTGTTGCTGGAATTCACTCTGATCTAAAGAAAATATCTAATGTTTGGCAACGTTCTGCTTGAGCTTGTCTCCATCTCCTTCCTAGGACTGCTCTGGAATCTCTCCTCCACCGACGAATTAAAAGAAGAGTTGATACAGGAGGCCCTCCCCGTCTTGACAGACTGTGTTATCATCCCTTTTTCTGGCTGGTCTGATGGCGGCTGCAATAGGACAAGAGAAATTATTGACCCAGAAGTATTCTTCAATGCCACAGGATGCTTGAGGTGAGTCATCAGGCAGGGACTAAGTACAGCTTGCCATGTGTTGACAAAAGCTGAACTTGTCTAAATCCTCTTACAATAAGCTAAAAAAGACATATGCTGCAATGGTATTCTTGAAAAAATTCTCCTTGAGAGAGTTCTCCTGACTAACAATGGGTGCAGAAAAAAAAATGGATGTAAAATATTTTTGTAGCAGGTTTTTTCTTTTTTCTTTTCTTTTCTTTTCTTTTCTCTTTTCTTTTCTCTTTTCTTTTCAAGTTTGTTCTTGTGAAGTCTCTGCTCAAGAAATGTAAGTTGCTCTGTCATTGGAGAGCTGCAATACTGAAACCTGACAGTGTTCAGCTTAGATCAGGAAACTTGGTGCTGTTTGCCCTTACTTTTTGAGGTTTCCAGAGAACATTTTGGTTGCTAGAAAACAAACTGTTCTGAGTTTTAGGTGATAAAAAGACAGAATTCTCTATATGGGGAAAACAAGCATTTTCCCACTAATTTTAATAACTGTTTTAGTACAGAAAAGTCCCACTGCCCTGGACTTTGCCTGCAGCTCACTGCATATTGGCCTACTTCGTCAGATGGGTCACCCACAAAAGAGGAGGAGCAGATTGAGCCCAGAGTAGTTTATTTTTTCACAGAAAAGCCAGAGCCCTTTTGTAGAGGATCTTCGTTCTGACTTGCTGTTTCTCCTACCACCCTCCTCCACTTGGATGCGAGCTCCTTGTCTCACTGGGAACAAGTGGAAAAAAAAAAAATACCCTGTATAATTAGGTACTTTCATCAACCGAAGCTCTCCCCGAGGGATCGCAGCGCCGACCGCACCCTTACCAGACATGCAGCTAGCAGGAGCTGTATCTGCTTATGAAACGAAATGGGTGAATACGGCAGGGGCACTTTGAGACGTGATACTATCGTCTTCTGTGGCTGGGAACCACGTCTGAAAGATAGCGAGCACTGCTCCCTTCCCTGTCTTGGAAGGCAGCCTTCCCCATGCAACTGCACGTCGCGATGTGTGGTGTGTGTGGAGTATGAAGCACTCCACTTTTAAGACCATCTGAACACACCAAAGACACAAAATAGCTCATTAAAATGTAGGAAAGAGCATGGTGATAGTGTAAAACAAGCTTTCCATGGAGTTTATCTCCAGGCAGGCCCCAATATGGAGGTATTGCAGTGTGTGGTGGTGGTACCCAGCAGTGCCACTGAGGATGACCACGCAGGTCAGCAGGAGCTTGGAGGGCTCGGCACAGGGCCGGGGAGCAAGCTGAGGGACAAAAGGAGGGCCGTGCTGAGGGAGGAATGGAGGGCCGTGCTGAGGGAGGAAAGCAGGGCCGTGCTGAGGGAGGAAAGGAGGGCCGTGCTGAGGGAGGGAAGGAGGGTCATGCTGAGGGAGGGAAGCAGGGCCATGCTGAGGAAGGGAAGCAAAGCNGGAAAGGAGGGCCGTGCTGAGGGAGGAAGGGAGGGCCGTGCTGAGGGAGGAAAGGAGGGCCATGCTGAGGGAGGAAAGGAGGGCCGTGATGAGGGAGGAAAGGAGGGTCATGCTGAGGGAGGGAAGCAGGGCCATGCTGAGGAAGGGAAGCAAAGCGGTTGGGTCGGGAGCCCCTGCTCTGAAGGGGGAGCCGGGAGAGCTCTGACTCACTGCACTGCAACATCATAACACAGGGATGAGAACAGCCTTGGGTTTGCCCTGGGCTCGAGCCATTGCTGCTCAAGCATTTCTGGATTGCAGATGAATTCTTGTTAATGAAGAGGCTGCAAATCACAGTGAACATCAAATCCAGTTCTGGAACGCCTGGAGTGAATATCTCACAGCGACTGCCAACCTCTCTTTGTTTTTCATTTGCAAGCTACAAGGCAATAAAACAGGGAAGAAAAAAAAAACAGCAAAAAAACATTTCCTGTTACTGGAAAAACTCCCCAGTCCTGGCAGCAACCTGCTGGGTGCTCAGGAATGCATTACAACCCGGGCAATCCCACTGGTCAGAGCTACTGCTGCTTTTCAGCATGTCCATCCCCTTTTCCCACACAAACTTTGTTGTTGACCCTGTGTAGTTCTGTGCTTACAACCATTTGCACATTCCCAATTTTCACAAGAATACCAGATGGTCTTTACTCCATCTTTTGGGTTTTTTTGGACACACCTCCAAGGAGGCAATGAGTCTGTGTAACATCACATGTGTGGCCTCTAAGGCCAAATATTGCTGATAGTCATTCTCACTAGGAGGATGTCTTCTATACAGATTTCCTCAAGAGGACATTTTCCCAGGTGAAATCAATCCAGAAGAGCAACATGAGAGCTCTGCACCAGTGCAGAACTGTGTATGAACAGAAGGCCTCCAAAATGTGAGCAGTACACTGGTCCTGCTGAATCTACAAAAAAAAAATTAAATTAAATTCAATCAGGGATGTAGTCAGAAGAGAGTTGATAGAGACTAGCGAGTGAAGGCAACTAATTCTCTCTCCTCTTTCTCTCCTGACGTGTCCTGCCGTGGCTGTTTTCAGAAACCTGAGTTCTGCAGACATGGGGCGCCAGACCATGAGGAATTACCCTGGCTTGATCGATTCAGTCATGACTTACGCCCAGAACTGCGTGGCTTCTAACCGACCTGATGACAAGGTACCAGACGCTCCTCCCAGGCTGTTTGCTAGAGTTCAGCCCCGTAGTTAATAATTGCAGCTTTGAGAATATCTTAAAATCCCTTTCAAACAAGCATGAGAGGGGTCTGGACTCTTTGTGGCAGCTCTTGACCTGCCAAATCCCAGTGCAATCTGTCATAGGATTGCAAATCTACTGTGCTCTTGTCCTAACACAGATGTAGGTTTTACAATTTCCCTTTACCAAACACAGAGCCACAGCAAAATAATTTGGCTCCTGGGCCCCTAGAATGCTTCCCTCCCTCACCTTCTCACCTTCGGGTCCTTCTAGCATCTAAACCTCCATCTCTTGCTCTTCCCACCACCACATCTCTTCCAGCAGGTCTCAAGTACGTAAGCCCCAGGCTGGTATCACATTCAGCAAGAAGCCAGGAGCTAGCGTCTTTCTACCAGTCCCCTGGCTGTGATGCTGATCACTGAGTGTAAAAGGCACGTTTCTTAGACAAAATAGAGTTTATAACCACATTTTCCGGAGTTCAAAACCTGCTATACTAGCCAGACATCCCAGAGTCCTCAAATACCTATCAAAGTACCAAAATTATTTCAAATAAGCTCAGGATTGAGCAAATCCTCTTTAGGGGACAGCTTTAAAAAAAAAAAAAAAAGACCAGTTCCAGCAGAAGATACTGAACTGTTTGGAAATATAACTGCATGTTTTGATGTTGGCTGCACGTATGTAGTGAAAATTCTCCCTTGCTGTTTACATTGGTGCAAGTACTCACTGACGCAAAGATAAAGCAGGCTTAAAAGCCTGTTCTTGGTAAAAAAAAAATGTCCCCTAATCTGCAGCCATGACTTGGATAAAATCATTGAATCATTGGAAGTTGGCTATGGAACTCGGCAGTGATAGTGGTACCTAATGAAGTCCATCAAGACAGTCAGTTCATTGAGATTCATCATAGAGCGTTTGGGACATGTGGCCTTCGTTCATGTATACTCCACCACCTTCTTCCTGTTTGTCTCCCCTCTATTGCTCCATTAAGCAGGGTTAAGTCCTTATACAGTGTAACTGCTAAAAAAGATGACTATGTCACGGTATATGTCCTCTCTGTAGCTATATACAATGCAGCTCCATACTTCTGCCTAATGTGAAACTTGCATTTTTGTTCTGGGGGTGATTTCAGTCTGTGGAGAATTGCATCTGCATCCTGCACAACCTCTCCTACCGCCTGGATGCTGAAGTTCCCAACAAATACACTCAGCTAAACCACATGGCCCGGAGTGTTTACATGGACAAAACTCTCACAGGCTGCTTCAACAGCAGGAGTGGCAAAATGGAGGTAAAAGGCATGCCACGGAGGGCTTGGAAATATGATATCCAGCCCCAGACAGGGGCTGCAAGTGAGGAGCAGGGTCTGAGCTTCCAGTTTTTCATCTCTTTGTAGAATGATGAGTATGGTGTCCCCCTTCCAGAGGAGGATTTTAAACCCAAAGGACCCAGCTGGCTCTACCACTCCGATGCCATCCGCACCTACCTGTCCCTGATGGACCAGAGCAAGAAGGATGCCACCCTGGAAGCTTGTGCTGGAGCGCTGCAGAACCTCACTGCGAGCCGGGGGCTGGTAAGTGTTCCTCTCCTCCACACGCATGCGGCCAACAGTGTCAGCATCTTGCAGTAGTCAGGAAGGGAAATGTCCTCCTTAAAAATCAGGGCACTATTGCAGTTTTTTTCACAGTGGATGCTCCATCTCAGGTTCTTAAAAATGCCAAAAATTAATTCTCATGGGGATTAGAATCAGTGCCCCAAGGGTCTATCCCAGGTCCATATGCCTTTCCAGGGGCTTCTCCAGGTTTCCCCACTCTGGTGGTCATATCACCAGCATCTACGGTACTGGCACCCTCCCCACAGGACACCAGTAAGGATGTGCACAGATGTGCACATGTGGATAGATGTCATTAAAGGAGAGACAAAGGATGTGCATGTGCTGCCTGCATGTGTGTTTTTGAAGTGGGAGGTGGCTCTAATAACAGGGTGGGTTATGCCATGGATTGGATTGTGCTCACATCACAGCTGCTTGTAAAATTACCCTTGCAGATGTCCTGTACACATTGGTATGGCGGCATGGAGGTGACACGGGCTGTGTGACGCCGTGGGTGTTGCAGGGGCTAGGGCATGGTGACGGCCACGTCACGACAGCAGCTCTGTTTGCAGTGCCCAATATTGCTGCTGTGGGCTTGTCCTCACAGGCTGCGTTCACGTGGACAAACCTCAACTTGTCTGTGTCGAACTTCATCAATTCTAATTTAAATAAGATGGCTAGGGAGATATAAGAGTAATTATTTCGTATGTAGGAGAGGTGTGTCACGTGTGCAAAGCGTTCCACCCAGAAACATGGCGTGACTCACCGAAGGAGCCTTTGCTGCTTGGACGGCATTAACCTGCCAGCTCCAATCTTCTGGGAGCTTTTGTTCCAAGCCTTTCTTTTTCATTACAACTCTTTCAATGTGAAATACTTGGGGATTTTTTTTTTTTCCATTTAACTAAACAGTGCCACTAATAACAAGGGGGAAGGGAGGCTGGCACAGTAAGGGTAGAGCTGAGCAGAGACATGGGGCTGGAGCTATGTGCTCCATGGAAATGAAAAGGCTTTCAGCAATGAAGATCATTGCACAAGAATGTCTTCTTTGGGGGGAAGAAAGCAAGCAAACAAAAAAACGGTTCTGAAAATGGTGGAACAACTTATTTCAGCCTTCTGGAAGGGATGGTTGGAATGTACCTGGATGTGCAGAAGTGGTTTCTCCTTTCAAAGGTCTTGTTCCAGCTCAGAGCTGGAGTTGGGGTGGGTTGCTGAATTTGTTGTCACTTAAAGGAAAGGGACACTGGGGGGAAGCTTGCAAAGCTTACTATAACCCTTTAGCTTTTAGGGAAGGTGTCTGAATCTCTTCTCAGTCTCACCTTTACACACCTCAGTCCTGCTGGCGTGAATATGTAACACGGCATGTGTGAATCCTTGCAGCATGGGGGGGAATTGGGTCTCAGCCCCACTGAAGGGGGTTACCTTCCTGCCCGTTCCCTCCATCCCATCCCCATGTCGCTGCTGATGGACGTGTGTCACTCTAGTGGTGTGATGATTTCCAGCAGCCTGTCTGGTGGTACAGTAGCTGAGAAGTTTAGGTTAAACTCTAGTAATAAGTGGGCAATTTATTAATGGTATGTGTTTCGAAGTCCATGAGCACTCAGCTGCATTGGCTATGTCCTAAGATCTTCTAGATGTACATAAGCAAACATGAAATCAAGAGCCAAGATGTGTATTTATGGCCTTCAGCTTGTTTTTTAAAGATATCATTAGCTGTTTCTATTCCAAAGCAGCCTATTACTTGTGGCATGGCAGGGAGCTGAGCAAGGGCAATGTGGACATGAAAGGTAAAATTTCCCAACTATTGTGAATATCGGTTAGGCAATCAACTGTCCCCCCTCAGGCCTCCAGACAGAGGACAGAAGTCCCGGTTGTATGACGGAGGATGAGAGGCTGACTTTGCAAATTCCTATGGAGAAGAGGGGTAAATGACAAAGTAAGTGGGATTATGGTAGGAGAAGAAGGTGTTATGCAGATGCTTATCTTATAGTGTAGTCGTGTTTGTCTGGATCTGCATATCATTGCAGTTGTGTCCTTCCAGCACTGGAAGTCATGAGACATCGCTGTTCTCTCTCCTAGATGTCCAATGCAATGAGCCAATTGATTGGTGTGAAGGAAAAAGGTTTGCCTCGCATAGCACGGCTCCTGCAGTCCAACAGCTCTGAAGTTGTCCGGTCTGGGGCTTCTTTGCTTAGCAATATGTCCCGACATCCTATTCTCCACAAAACCATGGGTAAGTAATTTCCACCACAGTGGATTCCAGAACAATGTCTAGTTTCTACCTCTCTAATATCTGCCCACCTCATTTTATAAACCCCATGACAGCACTCAGCCAAGCTCCCAGACTGGGCAAAAAAGTGTCATTGTTCTGGTCAAAAGGACCATTACAGGTGATTTATAAAGGCTCAACAACATGCATGTTATCTCAGTCTCTACAAGCCTGTGGTATGCTTTATAGATAATGACAAATCTGCAGGGTCATGAGGATGCAGTGTGGATGATAGTGTCTGGGTAACTGAGCTGGACTTGACTAGCCATGACCAATATCATTACCTTTCCAGAGGCCTGCAGCACTCATCTTAGCTCTGAAAACCAAGTAAAGGCTATTATGCTATTACCATCTAGCATTGTTAGTGCCTCCTTCAGGGGATAACACTGCATTCTTGCATTGAATAGTGCTAACACAAATAATGTCATTCACCTGTGCTAGGTTTTTATTTAAATGTTGATTGGAACATTCCACCTCTTTAGCTCACCAGGTGCTCCCAGATGTATCACGTCTCCTGTCATTCCAGTCTGGAAATACCAACAGCTATGGCGAGATCATGACATCAGCTTGTTACACTCTGAGGAACCTCATCATGTCCAACCCACACCTGGGAAAATGTTACTTGACAAGCAACATGCTAAATAATGTAGTAAGCCTGTGCCGAAATGGGTGAGTCTGGGGCAGAAGGCATGGAGAGGGTCATGTGCAGACATTTTTGAGCCCATGTACTCTGTGCAAAGCCAGATTAATACCACAGACTTCAGAAAACCCTTCAGAGCCATACTGAAGCACTGTTCTTTCCCTGTACATGTACATTCAGAGTGCTGATAAATTTCTAGCATGTTGGTAGAGACAAATCCTCAGCACTAGTTTCTTGGAAACAGGTATGAGCCAGCCAGCCAGCCAAAGAGGCCTCAGGAAATTTGCTGGTTGAATTTTAAGAAATTATAAAAGGAACTGAAGGACCAACATCTTAAACCCTGTTAAAAATCTCAGCCCTCAAAACAGGGGAGTTCAGAATGCAGTCTGACTCCCTAGTGCCTGGGCTTCTCACTGACAGCTTCCTGCAGTTCTTACCATGAAGGTCAGGTCTGAGATTCAAGCACAGCTGTTGTACCGGGATTATGCTTAGCTTTAGTGTTCAGATTTATTCTTTTTTGTATCTTTTGGTTGGAGTATCCACCTCAACTGGCAAAGACACAGCTGTGATGAAGCATATATATATCTTTAGAAGTAGTTCCCTTGGTCTACTCACCTATACACCATGAACTTCAATAGTTGAACAAGCCCAGCATATTTTACTGCTTTTTCTTTTGAGATTTGGTTTGAGTTTTGGAGCTAATAATTCTGTCCTGCATGTTATCCGCACCCCTTACAGCCCCGTGCAAAAGCTTGTCAACCCTTGCCAAACTGTGTGCTCTTTTCTGGCCAAATTGGTGTTTAACTTACAATGGAGCTTACAGTCTTTGACCATGTATTCTCCATTCCAAGACTCTCATCTCTCCTCCCACCTGTCTTTGTTTTACAATACCTTGTGCAAGTAACCTGTTGTTTTCTGTTATGAAAAGACATTCGCATGCCTTCTCCATCATCCTTTGATAAACCACGTACAATTTACCACTTGTTTCATGGCAGCAAAGAGACTCTCAGTCATTAGAAGTGGCCTCTTTGTTTAATTTGAACCTCAGCCAACAAATATCAGTCACTTTGCTGCTTTTATATGCTTCCACTCTGCAACAAGCCCAATTAACATGAAACCCTGCCCTCTTCTAAGTCTTCATTGTTATGAATGGTATTAGCTTCTGCCTGAAGTCCCGCTTTGGCTCCCTCAGACCAGTTGTCGGCTAATTTACTACTTCAGCAAAGTATTGCACAACTGGGGTTGTGCGTACCTTAATTGTCTTGACTGGTTTGTGTGACGAGTTTTGTTTCCAATGACTCACTAAACTGTGAGAGTTACTAAACTCTAGAGATGTCTTCAGTGTGTTCCTCCTGTCTTTATCATAAATTCCTTCTCAGAAACTCCCCAATTCTTGCCATTTCCAAAGCCTGGGTTGTTCTTTTTACTCCATTATTCATTTCTGTCCCCATGGATTTTTACGCTGTTTGAAAAAAAAATGTCAGCAAATTACATCCAGGACTAATCTAGTTTATTCCAACCATATCATTTCAGACTGTTCCCATAGAGCAGATAGAGAGATCTCCCCCCTAGTGACTCTAACTTGCTAATTCACAAATCAGCTAATTTTCTCCACTTCCCTGCATTGTCTCTGAAGAGAGATATGAAATTTTAGGGTGGGATTTGTCTGGTTCTGTGTCAGAAAGAGCCTCACCCATTCCCTGGTGGTAATAACTAGATCCAACACCTCCACGGGGGGCTGTTGTCTAGGCTGGATGCAGACCCCATACTCCCCACACTGATGTTGAGTGCGAAGAGTCCCATGCTGTGAACCTTCTCTTTCCCAGTGCCGTATCCAGCAGAAATAGAGAGCAGAGGGCATCTCAGTGGTGACCAAGTCACCATGGAGAACGCCAGGCCATACCACACCTTGTTAGCATTTCGCAGGGCTTTCTCTGTTTATTTGCCTCGGTTTCCCTGTGGACACACTTCCTTCTCCTCAAGCATTGCTGTTGGTTGCTTGACATGTCCGCATAACGCTTCCCTGGCACTTGTGACTTCTGCCACCCACCAAACATTTCTTTACCTATATTTTTGAACTGGGCTCTCTTTGCATACAAGGCTGTAAACTTTCTGTGTTTAACATGCTTGAACAATTTTGTGTTCACGTTTTAGAAAGAACTTCCAGGCTACAGACCAGTAAGTTATGGATACTTTCCTTTCTCACGTTCTTCTCAAATGCCACCCACCACTCCTCAAAGTTTCTTTTTCCTGATGCTTTGTGTAGCTGTATTCTGAGTGAAAGGCATAAACGGTTCAGCAGTTTATCTGATAGCTGTGGTTTCTTCTCCTTCCTGGAGCACCCCAATTAGATAATTGTCTCTGTCTCCTGCATATATCCTCCTCTATGACATAGGCTTCATAGTGGTGATGGTGTTTGTTCACTCTTTGTTATTTTTAATCCCAGTTGCCAAAATAACCTTCCTTTTTGTTGGTGTTTCTGAAAATCAAGCTACAGTTCCTGATTTATTGTGATGTCCTTTTCATCTTTATTCTGCAACTGTCTGAAAAATAGTCCTCTGCTCATTTTCAAGCAACATTATTTTACCGTTAAAGTTATCGTTTTTCTCAATAATTCTCTGGGCTGCACTAAAAGCTTGTCTCCAAAATATCTTTCTGTAACTTTAGAGCATCAGATTTGCAGTTCATCTCACAATCCCTTTATCACTGATTTGTTCCAATTTCTCTTTCTTTGTTCATTCACTTATCGCATCTTTTCTATTATACAATTTAATTACATTTTAATTCCACCGTAACATTTTACCAAAATTAATCTTTCAAGAAACTCAGATCTTTCCTTGAATCTTTTCTGTGGAAGATAGTTCTTCTCACTCATAAATTTCCAGCTTCCCATTTCTACCAAAGATTGCACCTTGATACCAATTTTGTTAACTTATCCTTGGAAGCCCTTCTTGCAGGAATTTCTTGGCATCTCCTGTGGTTCTTGATATTTTTGTCCTTTGAGGAAACATAATTTCCCCCATTTTCCCCATTTTTTCATATGCATTGTCCCCATTACTTGATATGCAAAGACAAAAGCATTGTCTTTTGTGCTGCCATCATGCTTTCCCTCCATCTCCTTCTGACTGGGTTCTTGCTGAATCAATAGTTTTTTTGGATGACTGCTGCCACTGCCACCAGTGAACGTATTCTCTGTTGTCTTTCCACAACTTCTAGTTCTATTTGTAAAAAACAGACTGTTCTTAAAATGAACTTTGATTTTCAGGCAGCTTGTTTTCAAAAAAAACTGTTCCCCAAATCAGTTGCCCTTGATATTCTGCTCCGTGGTATACACCGCTCCATGGTTACACACTATTCCCAGCTCTTTTATTTAGGATATGCTACTTTACATATTGAGGTTATCACCACAGCTGCATCAGTTCATGCTTAATCTTTTTTATACCTGAACAGTAGCACTAGACACTCTGTGTGTAGCAAGCCAGTATCAATCCTGCAAACTAAGAGTGAACAAATTATTTTGTCTGAATTTGGAAACAGCTTAGATACCAGCTGCTGCTATGTATCCTCTGAAGACACAATGGCAAAAAGTACATATCTGGCATCATTAGAAGCAAATTATATTAAGAAAAAAAATCGCTCTAGCTTAGAAAGAGACAAAACACAAAACAGTATATCCTTGAAAAAAAATGTCTGGGACATAACCATCTAATCCTAAATACCTCAGAGTTTATTGCTTTTCAATGGCTTTTCAGCCAGATACTAGTTTTCAGCCACAAAATTTTTTTAGGTGTAGTCATTCTGATGACAGGGTATAAGACGGTTATAACCAGAGAAACAATTTTGCAATAAAACCTACTTCTCCTGGCCCAAAACATTGCTCAAGAATTTCTGGTTATGCACAGCTCCCCCAGTCCTCCACGCAGTACCAACATACATGATCTGCACAACTCCTGTGGTGATTCTGACCAGATTAAATTTGGTAATTTCTTGTAGGCTAGACTTGTAGCAGTTGTTTGGTAACAACTGCTGTGCAAATTAGAGAAATGCCCCAAAATTTACTCAGTGGAGTTACATTCCTGTCCTTTCACACTCACAAGCTGGTATTTGAGGGTCCCAAGTGGTTCCTGATGATCACTCTGCCAGTCTCATTCTCTAATGCACTTTTCTGAGCACACAACGTTTTGTGAAGCTGTATTGTACTGGGAGCCAGGGAGGGTCCTGAGTCTCCTCTTCATCACCCTGGTTGAGACAGGCTGGGGCTGTCATACCGAGGCCACATCAGGAGTCTCCCACGGGCAGGATATGGTCCAGCAGATCAGGAGCAGCGATAACAATCAGCAATGAGGTTTAGATTTAGGATGTCGTATGAAATGTTCCAAAATTATAGAAGATACTGTTATGACTCATGGTTTCAGAGCTGTTACGTGAGCAAGTATCTATTAACTTGTGCTGAGTAAGGACTTCTGGTTACAGTTGTTGTTATTGTGAATGCTCCCATCTCCTCCGTCCTCACCCGCAGCACAGAGCCCTTTCCTGTGCTGCCCTCCTGAGGGATCGCCCACGGCGTCCCTACAGAGTCCAGGGACGGGCTGCCACCTTTTCACTTCTCTTTCACTCTCCCAAATTTCACACTCCAGAACCACTCTTTCAGCTCAGTTTTCCCACTTGGATCTTCCCTTTTTCATTTGTCCTGCCCTGGTCCCAGAGGTTGCTGTTGTGTAACATTGCTGAGAGAGCAATGAAGATTTCACTGGCAGTCCTCCATTGAGCCTAGCCAGCCCCCCGCTGGAGACGGCTCCCTCAAAGGCTGCTGGTAATGCATCCTGATGTCTGTGGGCTGCTGCTCTGTGGCCAGCCAGAATTCACCACTGTTGCTTTCATCTTCCCAGCTCCTGTCCAAAAGCGGCTGAAGCTGCTCGCCTCCTCCTGACAGATCTTTGGTCCAACAGGGAGCTCCAGAGTGTGCTCAAGCAGGTAAGGAAAGCACTTCTGTGTTTTGGCTGACAGAACAGCCCCAGTCTTGATTCACTCACTGAACTCAGTGAGATTGCAGAGGCTGTGATTCAGCAGTGAGTGTGGGCAGTGGCTGGGAGCAGCCCGAGGCACTGGACCAGCGATGCTCTCAGCACTGAGGCACCCACTGAGGCCCGAAGAAGAGGCTGTAGGGTCGCAACCACAGCTCCCAGGGCTGCCTTTAGGGACCTTTTCATGGCAGCCCGTTCTGTAGGATTAGCGTGTCCCAACAGATCCCTTGCAAGGTGCCTCCTCTCTTTTCCCCCATTTTCTTCTGCATTCGTAACTCTACCCTGTGGTCACATCACCCCTACAGTCAGGATAATCTTTAAAACCAATAAGAGGAGTATTTAGGATTTGTTTTGCTCCCTGCAACAGAAACTGTGAAAGTGCCGAGCCAGAGGGGGCACGGAGCCAGCTTCCAGCTCCCAGTGCCCTGCTTTGAACAAGCTGGGTTTTTCCAACTCAACAACAGCAGCACCTGCAGAGAGTAAAGGGCCAAATTAAAGAGAAGAGTAACATCCACAAAGGGGAATACCCTGGAGGCAGGAAGGTAGAGAGAACCTAAATATCATTCTTCTCTTAACGGTTAGGGACTTTCTCCATAGGAGCTTGTGTAGCTTTGCATCAGTCTCTGCTCAGGAGCCTGTGCCAACTCATTTTGATGTGACTGAGTCACTCCTGTGTTCACACAGATGTTCATTGCATAGGTATACATCAGAGAAGCAGGCTGGGAGTCTGCAAGGATATATGCATCATGCATGTGTCTTTGCCATTTTTCCAGGATGGGGAATAAAATGAATTAACATTCATTAAAGGATTAAATAAAGGTTTCCTCCAGTGAAACTGGAGAAGTCCAGCTCCTAGCAAATGGAGAGCAATGCAAGGAAGGTGAAGTCCATCCATGAGGCTGACCATTCACGTGTCAAGGACATACAGAGTAAGGACAGAGGAGGCTGTTTGAGAATGAAGCACACTTTTTAAGTGGAGGATGGCTTTCGAATTGGGCAGGAGCCTGTCTCTTATGGCAACAGATAGCTATTGGTTTTGAAAGCAATGCAGATTCACTGCACTTCATATACATCTGCTTTTTCAGCAAGGATTTGATAAGAACATGATGGGATCTTTAGCTGGAACGACCTTCAGGACCCTCTCCTCCAGATTTTAGGTGCCTTTCCACGCACGTTCAGGCTGCAGGTGAGAACGGGGCCCTCATCCATGGGGAAAGGGTGGCTTGGGGGCAGAGGAGCAGTGCGTGACCCCCGTCAGATTTTTGCTCTTTTTAGTCTCCCCCAAAGCATTGTTTTGTTTTGTTTTGTTTTGTTTTTTGGTGACATTTTCATCACAAATCCTATCAGCCCAAACTGCAAAGCATTGGTTTGATGAAAAGTCAGAAGCCATGCAGTACCTGGGCTTAGCGCAGACGCTACCCACAGTACGCAGCTGGGCGTTTTGGACAGGCTGAGAGTAGATGCCGTAGGATGGACATGGCAATGCCTCATGTCTTTCTTTCTTACCTTCTTCACCGAGCAACAGCTGAAGAATTGCACATTGCCAATACCTCTCAGGTGGGACTTTCTACAGGAGTCTCTCTGAGAGTATTTTCAATTTTGAATAATGTTATCCAGAGAGTGTCAGTAACATACAGTTAATTCCAACACATGCATGGCACTTGCCGTCAGTCTTAAGCATTTTATGGGCACTTCAGAATCTGCCAATAAGTCTCATGTCAAAATTGGGAAGTGTATGGTACCGTCTGAATAATCCAAATAGAGAAACAAGATCAGAGAGATCAAGGGCAGACTTTTCAGTGCATCACTAGGATTTTTTTTCAGTGTGGGATGAGGCCTGAATTGGTAAAGTACTTTTGATTCATGATTCCCACTGAAAGGAAAGGCGTTGAGCAGTTCTGCATTTTTCAGGTACCAGATCTCTCTATGAAGGGGATTGAGGTTATGCAGAATTAATTATTTGCTCTCTTCCCCAACATGCTCTTCGCAATCAAACTAAACAAAGTCCTGACATAAGAGGAAATGGTGCAAAGCCCACTTCCTTCCTTCTCCCCAGGCATGGATTTCACTTCTTGCTTTGTTGGGCTGATTCCACTGGGACACAGTCTGATACTTCAGAGCAGTGTGGAAGTCCAGCAGGAAAAGCTCTGGGTAGAACGGAAACTCGGGCCAGGCCAAGGGAAAAAATAAAAGTTGATTTGGAATGTAGAGAAAAGATTTCTTGAATGCTTTAATTATCTGGATATTTCTTTTTTCTTTGTTTTTCTCCGTTTCAGAATTTGGAATCGGTTCATGTCCAGGAAGACAACCCTTTCACAATTACTTAGGATGTTAAAGATGTAGAGAGTTTCTGAGTTAAACTCCACTGTAAAGCAAACTAAACATATGGATTTCATGTGGATGATACTGATATTTTTAAGCATTTTCTTCTTTTTGGGGGGAGAAGGGACTTTTATTGAGGTTATACTTTCTTGATGTCAATAATTATTTTTTTGCAAAGAGTGTGTCTGTGTAACTATGTATGTGTCGCTGTGTATGTGTGCATGCAAACAACATACATGTGCACACTCGGCGAGTAGGATCTTCCTATGGGCTTAGTCCCTGTCTTCCACCAAAAGTCTGTGATTTGTGCAGTTTAACCCCCTTGCAGAGTTTTGACAAATTCCACCTGATCAATGCACCAAATGCTGCCACACTAAATACTTGTCACAACTATTTTTACCCACAAGTACAAAAATTGCCAGTTTTATGTCAAGACCCCCACTGCATATGGCTATTATAAACAGATACACACAACAATATTCTTCTTTAAAAAGGCTGGTTATTCCTAACATATGAACATGGGCTTCTTTTCTGGTTTTGATTTTTTTCTCCAATGAGCTCTTATAGTTGTTAGTATTTTCTTTCCTGTCACATGAACTCTTTATCTCAAGAAGCAAATTGACGTCTGCTGGTTTTCTCCTGGGTCTCAGTAACCGTTCTCTGAAGCTACATGTACAGGGACAATTATAACCACATCTGCAGAGCATGAATGTACTGGGTCCGGAATTGTTTTGAGTGCCAGAACAACGCAATCTCGTGACTGTACCTGGACAAATGTGGCTTTTGAGAAGCTGAGCTGGAGATAGGAGAAGGAGATTGTTTTCCCCAGGATCACTGACTGCCACAAAGGGTTCAAGAGTGTGGGATGTGGCCCTTTTAATCACACTTTGTACTGATCAATGTAAAGAAATAGTATTAATATGCAAAGGAATGTAAGCACTTGTGTGAAGTCAGAAGCTCAGATCCCCAGGGAAAGGACCAGCTAAGGATGCATTTGTGCAGGGGCACCGGACCCTGTTTTGCAGATGTCAAGGGTCCAGGAGGTGCTTGGGAAGGACGAGTTATGGAGCTGAGTCTGGAAAGGGAAAAAGTCTCATTTTTTGCAAGTGTCAGACTCCTCATGTAGTGACAATTGGTGTATTCCATTCACTCAACAGACATTATGCGATTCATGCCCACTGAGGGTCTATCCATAACATTCAAGTTGGCTTTAACACAGCTCTAGGTCTAAGAAACGTGGTGGCTCTCACCCCCTGTTTTGGCAGTACGGAGCACGTGTCTGCAGAGAGGGAGATCATTTGCCATCTGGCTTTTCTCTTGGACTACAAAGGGTGGCTTAATCTTGTGCACTTTAATGAGCAACAACTATTTGCTTGCATTCACCCACGTTCAGTCGAGAGCTTTCTGTGCGGAGCTCCTAGCCAAATGAAAGAGAAAAAAGCACCTTTGAAGTGGAGAGCTAGAACCAGGTGAATCCGGTAGGACAGTTTCAGGAGCATTTAAACAGCAGCAAAGGAGCACAGGCCTGTGGGCATGCCCTTGCCATGCCTGCCAGATGTTACATAGTCGGATGTATATTTTCATGTCATGGTTCAAAATGTTTTTGGCAGGATCCAAGACTCTGGACATCCAAAATGGCTGCAGTATCCACAGGAAGGATTGTTACAGTTTTGGTGTAAAAGTATGTTGCATGCAATTTTGCATTCAGATTTGTTC
This sequence comes from Chauna torquata, assembly GCA_013399475.1. NCBI lineage: Eukaryota > Metazoa > Chordata > Aves > Anseriformes > Anhimidae > Chauna > Chauna torquata. The sequence continues at coordinate 81,236 of VXAL01004453.1, forward strand.
CTGTAATTACACGTTAGACAGAAGTCCTGGGAGCTAATGGTTTTCCATGTAAAATTAATTGGGGAAAGCTAACTACGAAATGTAATGATGGAATATTGGGGAAATTCATTCTAATTGGCTGTTATTTAAGTTTTATTTTAAAACAGTTCTGCTGCTTTCGCTGGTAATGCAGTTGACTGTAGTGCTATATTAGGCACAAAAAGGTGTAGCTGTTTGATAATCATCTCACAATTAAATTTACAAGTACTGGAGATTTCATTACTAAGTATTAAACTCAAAGGACCAGATACATCATTCCCATAAATGTTATTAGTACAGCAAAGTTGTTTTTTTCCCAAAGCTAATAAAATGATAATAGCAGAATCTCCATCCTCGGAGATCTTCCAAACATGACTGGACACTGCCCTGAGCAACCCAATCTGGCTTTGACGTTATCCTTGCTTTGAGCTGGGCAGGCTGGAGAGGTCCCTTCCAATCTTAATTTCCTTACGACGCTGCTGCATGTTGCTGCTCTCATACCTCAAAATACAGCTAACTCGAGAGAGCAGGGTGCTGTGTGAATTGTAACCACTCTGCCATCCCAGGGCTATTTTGCAGCTATTTTTTTTTTCCCAGGAAATTCTCTGATACTCAACTCTACTTTCCTCTCAGTTTCTCTTTGCAAAATCCTTACTACAGACTCTACCCAAGTAGGAGAACTGACACTGATGCCCAGTTGTGAAAGGAAAGGAAAATCAGACTTACCGGAATAACTGGTGTTGCTCATAACCAGCAGTTTCGGGAACTTCTTTTCCAAACGATGCTTCTCCCAGGGGCAGAGCAGAGCACTGCAGTACTTGGATGCTGTTTTCACCTCCAGTGCAAACGTTTTTCATTCTAGAGAGACACTGTTTCTCAAAGGTATGTCTTTAACTCTGACACCCTCTTCGATGAGCTGTTTTCCTGGTTTTCACTTGTGCCAGAGCCAAGGTAGGGTGCATCCCCAGTGATACAGATGAGGGCAGGTGTGCAGTACACAGACCGTGCTTTGGGTCGTAGTGATGGAGAATTACTGAGGAGTGAAGGACCGTAGCTAGCAGCACTGTGAGCTCTGCCAGCAGCAGAAATAAGAGCAGTTGGGGCTTGATTTGTGCGCAGGACACACAACCATGTAAATAAATACCATACTTGTTTGTCCTGGGCTTAGCAGAGCTTTTTGGTCTATTTTCTCATAAATGCTTTGTTTGTTTTGTGTATGTACAATCCAACCCACCCCAGCATTTCAGAAGCCTCATGGACGAGTAGAAGGCAGTAGGCAGTTTTATTCCTCTCTGACCACACACCAGTTCGAGACCACCTTAGCCTACCAGTCCATAGCTATACAGTGTATTCTGTAAGATATAGGTATGTGAGAATAATGTATCAGAGTTTTGTTTTGGCTGTACTGTATTTGCTTCATTGGAAAAGCTGAAATCAATAAAAATTGCTGGAATTTCTTCAAGCTTCCTGTTTTGGATGGTTTTATTTTGGTTGTCTTGCCACGATGCTGGTAATGAATAAAGCATTTGTTTGAAAGGTTTGCGAGAGCCTGTTACCCTGCAGCAGGCATCAGCCACTGGCCTCACCACCGGGCTGTTCCGCCTTGTGCTGATACAAGGAGTGAAGCTGTAAATCCCATTTCTTCCGCCATTACATCTTTGGCAAGCCTCAGGGGGGTTCTCTCCCATGCACTTTTACTGTCACCACTTCAATCTACAAAAAAATTAAGTATTGATAGTATCATTTGTGTCACCTTTATGGATCCACACTTTGTTGTGGGGAGAAAAACAAACAAACAAACAAAAACAGAAGAAAACAGAAAAAAAAAATTTCTTCTGAACCTGACTCACATGAGCTGTGTTTGAAGCTCCCTAGCTCTTATATTTAAAAAGTGAGATGAGTTGATCCTCCCCAGTTTCTCAGACAGCCATGGGCTCTCTTTGGTCCAGGCTGGGAAGTCCCAGACCAGTTCCTCAGACAGAGTCATCCGTTCATCATGCATGGTGACCTCCTCTGAACCTGTCCCAATTAAACTCTTTCCTCTCAGAGTTGAGGAGACCAGAACTGCATTCAGTATGCAAAGCGTGAGTAAGTCATGGATTTATATAGGGACATAATAGCCACATCTCCTTCCCTAGTAATTCGTAAAATTCAGCTTGCTTTCGCACCACTGTTGCGCGTTGAGCTGTCACGGGGATGGGACCATCTATCAGAGAGTTCCCTCCAAGCGGTCATGGTCAACTCCAAGCCCATTGTCCGCATGGGAAGATAAGATTATTTCATCCCAAGTGTATCACTTAATATTTCTCTGTGCTGAAGTTTCTTTGTCATTTATCACCCAGTCCTTATTGCTCTATATAATTCACCAAATATACAGGCATCACTTTTAGTCCTCAGGTATGTGACAGTGTGGGTTTTCCTCTGTCAGGTACTGGATGTTGTAGGAATCTTCCCCATTTCTCACAGGCATTACAAAATAAAATAAAATAAAATAATCATCTTCCTCTGCTCTCCACCTTTCCAAGTACTCTTTTCACCCCTGATACTTATTGGCCCTCCAGTTTCTGTGGCAGGCCTTCATAAATTTGAAGTCACTTATTATTTATGGCTTATTCTTATGACTTTGGCTAGTTGTTCCTTCAGCTCCTTTTTGGTTTATTTAGAACAATTTACATTCAACTTGGCAGAGGTTATGAAGTTTTTTCTGCTTTTATCTTCAGCTATTTTAAAGACACCCGATAACTTCTCTCTCCTGCTGCTTATCCTGGCCAGCTCCCTTCCACTCTTCCTCAAGGATTTCTTACCTGGTGGGACGTACTGGGACTGTGCTTCAATATGATAAGCATAACCCGCACTGCCTGTAACAATCGATACACCCGTTTTGCTTCCCCTTAACAAGCATCATCCTTTTAAGTTCCCCTTTCAGAAGATGAGTACACAGTGGTGGATGTTTAGGCTTTTCTTCATCCAGATGTTGATGTTACAGAGCAGCTCTACAAATGCAAGATTTGGGACCAGACCCTTCATGCTAATCAGGACCAAACTTAAGGCTGCATCTGCTTTGGGGACTTCCCAGCCTGCTCCAAGGAATTGCTGTCAACAGTGTCTAAGAATTTGGTCTCTGCATCATATCCTGCAGTAGCTGTAACCTAGCCTACATGAGGATAACTGAAGTGCAGGATGCACAGAAGACACGGTGCTTCCCATGCTGGGGAACACTGTAGCGCAAATACTGATGGCAGCTTTGCAAAAGCAGTGAGGAAGCAGCATCGTCTTGATCTCCTTCAGAAGATGGCTCTTCAAAGAAGAAACTTGGCAAAGGGAACATGATCTCAGCTACGAGGAGTGTTTAGTCAGTTTATGCAAGACAAGGCTTATGAATAATCCTTACCACTGACAAGTACCTTATGAAAAGAGGATTCATAGCCTATCAGACAGGCTAAGCACATGCTGTAAATTCGTGCATAGGAAAAGGGGCAGGCTTTACCCCATGCCATTTTGCACAGAGCTCCTTTCCAGGAGCACCCTCTGCTGCTCTGCTGAGATTTTTGAAGGGTGGGAAAGCACCAGAGGATGAAGCACAAAGGCAAAGCACCAAAACCCAAACTTCTCAATCAGCTTTGGATGGACCTCATAGAGCAACACTTTGAAACTGAAACTCAACTGGCAACCATGATCATTCCTTACTCAAGCTGTTTCTAGGCCACAGTGCAGGTGGCATATTTCCAATTGGTTTTGAATGTAGTACCTAAGCTATTGTCTTATAAAAGCCCTTATGCAGCAGTGTATCCACACATCTGTGTGCTGGTGATGTCCATTTCACAGCTTCTTCAGGTACAAACCACACCTGAAGGCACGGCTGAGAAAGGTCATGTATATTATAGGCTAGGAGAGCAAGTAGTCTTCTACTGAGTCTACCATAGATGCAGAGTGTCTAAAATTAATACAGATGAGTCTTACCTCCATGTTCTTGAGCAGGCTCTCTGGAAGCTGAAGAAGGGCAGCATGTGTGTCATTGTAGATCTCAGCATGTGCCTAAAATTTGGAAAGTAAGGGTTGCTCAGCAATGGACATGATACACTACTAAGTATTTGGACCTCTCTCCACCCATTTACAGCATATAAAATGAATACCAAGAATCTGGGATGTGCTTTCATCTTGGGACCAGTATCTGTTACAGTATCTGAACACAGAAGAGAAGTTCATTTTTGGACAGAGTAGCCTGCAGACACATACAAAAGCCACAGGATGGTTGACGAGAAGAAGACAGCAGAGATGCTCCTCAAGTGGTTCAAATGCAGTGCAAGGTGCCTCCCCTCCAGCGGCTGGGCCAGGGAGTTACGGACACGCAGATTTAGCTCAAATGGTATTGCAGCAGGATTCAAGGGGAACAAAATGGGGTCTGCGGCATGCAGAGTACCCATACAACATTCCTTCTCCAAAGTACAGCAAGCAGTAAGTTCATGGAAACTTTGCCAGTCCTAGAGCTCATGGACCTCAAGTAATGCATGGGACTCCACCAGTAAAGCCTTATCCCAGCAGTAGAGCAACCCCGCTTGTCCCGCAGTCCCAGTTTCGAGTCTTTATCGCTGCCTGTGATATGTTCAGAGCAGACACCACTCCATTTCCAGGCCTGTGGGATACCTTCCCCACAGATCCCAGGCACCTCTAGAAATACCCCACTGCCCCAGGTCACCGCCCAGAGGATCGTCACTTCCCAGGCAAAAGCAGTTCCAAATTTGGCCCAATTAAACTGCACAGAGACCACACTGAGCGGCGCAGAGCACCCCTAGGACACACCGAGCCCCAGCCACACACCTCAATAGCACGAACGACCCCACAGTACCACTGCCTCGTGCTCAACAAAGCTTTGGGGTAGACTTGGCACTGCTAGGTGAACGATTGGACTGGATGATCTTAGAGGTCTTTTCCAACCTAAATGATTCTATGATTCTACAATTCTATGAAAGCTCCTCTATCTCGGTTTCCCACACCCTGGGCGAGATCACTCCAAGCAGAGGCACCGCTGTGGCATCCGAGACCCACACTGCACGCTCCTGGAGGACACAAGGCAGCCCATACCAGAAAGCCCTGCCCCACAAAAGCCTGATACATGCAGATGAGCTCTGGTGTATGCAGATAAGCTTCAGCGTATGCATGGCACCCGCAGCCCATAGCCCCCATAGAACTCGTGCACCCACGCTCCAGGGCATCTCCACCATGGGAGCTGGGGGCCTGGGTCAGAGGAAAGCACGAGTCCTGTGTGAGGCACAGTGACTCATCCCCTATTTACCTTCCCTGTAACGAGTATGACTTTATGCTCCTCTATCGTATAACCCTCATTTGTATCTTTCCCACAGTTATGTGTCCTTGTAGATTTAATCTCACTGAGCACGGAAGTTGTTATCTGTTCAACGTGGTACTTGGCCTCTTTCTTGTTTTCTGAGTTTGCCTTTGTCCCTCGGGGCTTGTTGTGGGAAAACTTTTTGAGGGACTCCCATGAAGCTTCCCAAACACAGAACCATGTCTCTTTCTCGCCTCTAACATCAGGAGGTCTCTCCTTGAGATACAGGAAAATATTGTAGCCCTACTTGAGCCATTACAGCCTCTTCTCCTCCATCCAGGTGGGTGGAGTCGTGACATCCAGAGCAACATTTCCTTGTTTTAGGAAACACCATGTGCAGTTGGTCAGGATGTGGCAAATGCTCACACTGGATGCTCACACTGAATCACCTCCGTCTGACCTAGCCCCAGTTATGCTCTTCCAGCTCCCGTTACAGCCTTCTGCAACTTGGTTATCTGATGCAGGAAGGGATTTCACGAGTGGGTAATCACATCCCCACTCCCACCCACCCACACCCTTGTTCTGCTCTGAATTTGCTGTGCCGGGTGGCAGGAATGAGATCCTCGGTGCTCCCAGTCTCCCCACCCCACAGCAAGGATGAGCAAGGGGGCGTCTCAGCGTGGGGAAGAGCACAAGAGTCTATGCAGGGTGCAAGGGGGGTGGCACCGGGGAGGTGGATTTGCTGGCAGTAGGTTTTAGGTAGCAGATCTGGTCCCGAGCAACACTTCAGCCAATATTGCAGGTCTCAGGTGAGATGTCAGATGTCCTGAAGCTGTGAGATGGCCACATCTGAGCACTGCTTCTGCAGCAGCTCCAGAGCTCGACACTGTCATACCCAGAGCTTGCAGGAGACCTGCAAGAGCCTGGTTTCTCCCCTGCCTGTGGAGCTGTCTGCATTTCTGTAAACGGGGAGCAGAGCCAGAGAAAATACCCCCACCCTGCACAGGCGTGCCTGGCTTCCCATGGCAACACAATGGGAAAAGAAGCAGGTAGAAATTTCCAAAGTGATAGCGCTATTGCAAGTTCTTGGCACAACAAAAGCCGAGTACTTTCCCAGAAAAGCAGAGTTCCTCCCTCCTTTCCCTTCACCAAGAGGCTCACTACTGTGCTGCAAGTTCTTACCTAACAGATTTGAGCTCAGGCAATAACTGTAACTGCTTTTGGGTCCCAAGGCCAAGTTTCAGTCTGAGAGATGACCCAGACCAAGTGCTGTACAATGAGGCATAGCAGGGATTTGCTTTGCACATCTTATTGCTTTCTTCCCTACGTTTTCTATTCTTTCCCCGGGAAGTCTCTTTAGCTCACAGTACAGGTAACTCCTGCATCAATCAGCAAGGCTTTCTCCTGGCAGAACAGGAAAATCAGTCTCATGTCAGCAGGGCTAAAAGAAATGCTCAAAAAATGTAAAGGAAAAAATGTGAGATTATCTGAGCGTGTTTGAGTTCCACCCTGAGCTTTTCTTTAGCACATTTCACCTATTAGGAAACCAATTCTTGTTTCCTTTCAGGGAAGGGGAAGCAGCACTGGCATGATGAAGGTGATGCTCTAGTGTCACAGAGGGGCCATTGGCAGGATCATAGCGAGACTCTGGATTTCCAGGCTGCAACACATCTCATAAAAGGCTCCTGTCATTTTTGTCTGGGCAATGAGAATCTGGCTGTGCTCATCTCAAAACTTTTGGTTTTTTGTTTTTGTTTTTGTTTGTTTGGTTGGTTGGTTTTTGTTTTGTTTTGTTTTTTCTCTTTTCCCAAGTGTAATCCAAAAGCAGCATAGAAATTATTTCCTGAGGGAAGCAGAGAAGCAGAGGGTTAAAGAGCCAGGGGGAAAGGGAGAAGGAGGAGATGGCACAGGCAAGTGTTTGTGCTATCCAAAGCGATGACTCCTTGCGACACAGAGCACAACCCACACCCATTGCCTTTCTGCCCCTGGAACCTGGGCGAAGCAGCATCACTGCAGGGCTCAGCCACCGTGGGAAAGCCAGCGGAGCCCCGGCGAGGCCAGCCGCACAGCGAGACCCGGTGCGGGTGAGTCAGAGCCCCACCTTGCTTTGAACAGGAGGAAGCAGAGCTCATGGAGAGGCACCCAAGAAAAGGCAGAGTGCGAGAAAAGGCAGAGCAACCCCCCCTGCACTGCCCGGCACGGCAGCCCACGAAGCTGCAGGTAAAAGAGAGGTGAAGCCACACACTGAATTAGCCAGCGCGGCAGCTGGTGGGATCACGAGAACCAGTGGAGGAGTTTTTCCTCCAGACATCGAAGCACAGCAGGCAAGACAGACAGTGACTGGCAGGTCTCCAGCAGGCAGGCAGGGGATGGGAGCAGGCACCATTACTCATGGGCAGGTAGCTAACTGCTCAGCTTTGCCCTGGGGAGGGTCAAACAGGGTCCCATGCTGAAAGAGGCAGGAGCAGTGTACGTGGGAATGTCTTCTCGATGACTCTGCCCTTGCCACTGCCCTCCTGCTGTGTGCCACAGCCCTGCAGGGGGAAGCCCCAGCACAGAGGGGTTGTGCCATCCCCAGGAGTCCCGGCTGGGGATTTGGTCCACACGTCTCCTGCTGTTTGGCAGGGGGATGGACCATTTTCACCTCCGTCCTGAGTGGGAGGACAGGAGGGAGCCACGGTAGGGGGACAATGGGCGATGCCATGCAGCCCCATGGCAAACGTGGGCTTGTGAGTGTGATCTGGCAGCAGAGCTACAGGCACCTTCCAGGAACTTCCCAAAGGGGAGCACAGCCTTTCTGGCACAGGGGCAGCACCTCCATGTGCTCCGGTCTGCTCGCCACAGGAACACCAGCGTGGCACAGCCTGAGGCCAGAGCCTGGGGAGGAGCTGTGCCCAAAGAGCTGGTGCCTTCAGCTTTCATTTGGCAAGATGCTGCGGGGGCAGTCCCCATGTGAGAGCACTGTGGCTCTCTCCATATACACTTATGGATGTGCCACAGGGCTACCCCTTCCCTGAGAACCCAGGACCATGAGCATCCTCTGCCCAGACCATCAACATCACCCCGCCATCCTCCTTTGGGACTGCGGAAAGCAGAGAGGAGCTCAGAACAAGCTGAGACACCGACATTCTCACTGAGTCTCCCTCACTTGTACACGCGCGTTTTGGCCCATGGGTGTCTTTCTGCTGCTCTGGTTTTTGAGGGGGTCCCACTCCATTAAAATGCGGTGCCTGCTTCAGCACTGAGCTGGCTGCACAACACCCTGCAGGTGCAGCAGATCGAGTCCCAGGGAGCTTGCTGTACATCTTCATTCCAGAAATCCTGGCACAAACCTCCTCACATAACCTCAGGTGCTCTAAGGTACCCCCCAGATACCTGCTGGCTGCTAGAAGGACTCAGCACCAGCATGCACATCAGTGATCAGGAATCTGCCTCCAGCACAGAGCTCGTGCTGTGTCCTTGGGAGAGAGCCCAAACCCTGAGCCTTCGTGTCCGAACCCAGACTCCTGCTTTCAGCATACCACAGAGCAACACATCCACTGGCTTCAGACAGACATTGGCACCTACCAGAACAAAACTGTACATTCAGGGCCTTAAATTTCAGTGGCCAGGGAAGGGCTGTCCACAGCCAGAGGTGATTTTGCATCTTCATCTGTTCCAAAGCATAAACCTGAAATGCTTTAGCTGGACACTGGGATTTTCAAAAGGCATGAGTGACTTCAGAGGATTCAGGTGCTAAAGTGTTTTTAAAGTCCTATTTTGTTAAAGTCATCTCGGGGATCTCCACACATAATTTGTTCAGCACAAATTTGCCAAGGCTGGTGGTGCTGCGAGGGTGACCTGTGTCCGGCTGCCGGCAGTGCGGATCTGCCCTTGTCTCTCCTCCCCTCTAGCCATGGGAAGCTATCATTTGCCCACAACTACCTGCACAGCTTTGCAGGGCTTGCAGGACAGCTTGCTTGCATTATTTTTTTAAGCTGCCAAGCACCAGCTCTCCATAAGCTGAGCTGAACAACCACATCTGAAAAACTTTTCCCACCACCCTGGCCTTTATTGCTCATTCCCTGTTAGGAGAAATCTCTTAGGATCAATCCACCCTCACCTGGGCAGCTTAAAATTAGATGCTGAAGTCTGAGGTAGTCACTCTGGGTTCCCTACAGAACCAGTGGAGAGAAATAGTCTGCCCAGTATGTGGTTCACCCTGTCACAAGAAAGAGGTGGAAGGAGGGGCAAATTAATAATTTTCTATTTCCACTGCTGATTAAGGAGGTCCAGATAAAGATGAACGGTGCTCAGACATAGCTAGGTGGCCTGAACCTCACCCTTTATCTTTTATGAGCGCACATACAGAAAAACACACACGCTAATACTATATTCCAAAGGGACAATCTTCATTTCTAAGATGCTGGACTAGCTCTACCCTGGCAGGATGGGATGCTAAACAACATGTTTCCTGTGTCTTTCTGACATGCGAGTGAAACAAGTAGCAGTTCACCAAACAGGGTGAAACCAGGTGGAGAAGTTTGCAATGCTCCTGCAACCCTGCGCTGTGCCCACAGGGCACCCCCCATGGGTGTGCTCCCAGTTCTTGTCCTGCCATCACCACTCACACCGTTCCTGTTTCTCTGAAAAACCCAGCTCCTGGAGTCATTGAGCTATCTAGAACAATCACTTTCCTTTTTTTCTAAGCAAAAGTCTGCAGAGAAAAGCTTGACAGGCTCAGCAACGCCCATGTGCTAGAGGGTAATGCATCGTTACAGTCAGGATTAAGAGGACTTCACTGTAAATACCTGGGCGCTCTGACTCATATTCATAGCTTTGTTCATTTTGCTCATCCTTGGATGGAAAGCCTTCTAACTGGATTTCCTTAGCAATTTGTGGCTGCTTTTGCTGTATCTGGTTGGACATAAAGCAATGCAAAGAGGCTGGGTGGCTAACAAAGCTTCAACTGACTGTCCAGCCTTGCCTTTTCTGGTGGTGCTCTGACCCAACGGGGAAATGAGAGCTGGAAGTTGCATAACCGGTGCCAGTAACACACAAAGGCAATGGAAATGAGGAATCTTGTCCCCAGAACAGGGATATCACGAATTTGTCATTTGTATCCAGCAACACAAGGAAACAAGACTCGTATCACAGACTTTTGCAAAGGTGACTGATGGGAACTCAGCAAGGTGTGATGCTGTCAGGTGAAACCTGAAGATAGGAAGTGAGCACCCAGTGAAAGCAGTTAGGTGTTTAATTTAATGTATCATGGAAGATCTCCTCTCACGTGCATGTGCGTGTGTGTGTGTGCAGACACACCATGTGCCCAACGGGTGAGGCTCATTGCCCAGCCTGGCCTTCTCCCACAGAGGCTTGGAGCTGGCGGTACTGCTGGCTCACGGTTGGGTCAAGCTGGGTCTGCGGGATGACTAACGCAGCCTGTGTGCACCTTTCCCTGAGAAACACGTGGCTATTTATGCTCAGGGATGGTCTCCAGTTCAATAAGCCACTGAATTTGCAAGTGGGGCCATTGCAATGGGAACACAGGGCCAAAAGAGCTCAGGCACCCAAATATGAAGGCACAAATCCTCGCAGCAGGCCACATCACTGCACACGCCAGCGTTTGAAGTGCCTATGGCAAGAACCCCAAATTGCCAGATACACAATTACTGACCAGCTATGTAGACAGAGCTATTGTATCCACTATATTCCACAGGGCATGGCAGCAGTCTGGCCAGCATGTTCTTTGCAGACACAAAAATAACACGTTCAATACTACTTCTTCTCTTTGAACGTAACCAGACACCCATGAGCGGCTCTGTGCAGACACATGCTAATTCATCTCACACATAGCCTGCTGGGCTATTTAATATCATGCTGCTCTGTAGGATTTCAGGTTCTCAGATGCTGAACTTGACCCCTAACACACCCACATCAGGGTATAAACAAAAATAAATAAAAAAAACAACACTGGCCTCATTCTTCCCTTTCACATCCAGGTGGAACTTAGTAGGAAGTAGATTGAAATTCACGGTCCAAATTCCAAAATTTCTGGTCTTGTGTCAGGGTAGGCGTAAATTTTAGAGTAACCACCAATTATGTAGGTACTGATGCTAAACCGCCCTATTCTGCCTGGCTGGCGTTAAGAAGCTTCTAGTATGAGGAGGTACTGAGCACAGTAAAATGGCGTTAGGAAAGAGCTGCACTGAAATAAGGATAGAACTGGGCGTGTGGACAATTCGTTTTTTAGTGCTGTTAAGCATCTTAGGCTGAGCCTGGACTTTATTACTCCGTCACAAAAAAAAGATTGCAGATAATGAGCTAATAACACTTCACTTTCCCAGCCTGCTTTGCATCTTCAAAGCGCTCCACAAGAACAAACTAATTAACTGTCCAGAGAAGAAGCTCATGACTAAGAGCTGAGAAGCCATGTGAGTCAATCCGCTTGCAACAGGTCTTTGCAGATTTCAGTAAAAATTCATTTTGGAGGAAGGTCTGTTTACTGGCCCGACTGGTCACACCAATCCCAGGCCACATTCCATGGGTGTGAGCGGTGCGGACGGACCCAGCCCGGGAGAAGCCCCACCGACTTCAAAAGAGCAACACCTTGATAGGAATGCCCCAAAACCGACCGTGTGGCTTCCTCCTTCTAATTTGTGTGTGTGTGCATGCACCCGGTGCGCGTTAAAACTGCTGAGCTAACAGTCCCTCTGCAAATCTCCACCAAACAAGGGCGCATACCGCTCAGCTCTCGGCACGGGAAGGCATTATTGGCAAACAGCCTTTTTCCAGTGTCCTGGGACCATTAATTCAGGAAAAACAGGACATCCCAGGGTCTTGTAATGGAGAACGAGCTTTCTAATGTAACTTTGGGGGGTATCGACCTGGCGTAGCCTTGGAGCTGTCTCTCCAGGTTGAGGAGCAGCGTTGAAGTCCCAGCTCTCTTATTCCTTGCTTTGGGCAAATTATTAAGGTTCCACAAGAATGTGACTTCTCCTGCAGGTCCTTGGCTTTTGGGGAATGTGGGTCACATTTACTTGAACAAAACAGGTGAGACCGGCATTTTTTTCTGTGTGTAAGTGAACTCAGAGACCCAACCCTACAGAAAGAATTTAGACATTTCAGGCCAAGAATTTTGTCTTGGAGACTCCTTCCTAGCTGCATAAATCTCCACCAGGAATCATCCCTGGTCTGCCTCTGGGGCAGAATCTCTAAACGAAGGACCAAATTAAACCCCATCTCCCCACATCCTCAGTAAATGTCAACCCAAAGGTTGTGGGGGACTGCTGGGTAGGAAATGCAGCTGTGGGACATGCTAAAGGGTAGGTGCCTTTCTAAGGGAGACACCGCATCCCAGGAGATGCTTCAGAGATGCAAGCCCCCATCCTACGACACCTCCAGGGGATGCTGGGGCTTCAGTGCAGGCCTCCATCCCACCCAGTGTGCAGGCTGCTGAGGATCCCGGCAGGAAGCACTTTGCTGTCCCTCTGTTTTGTCTAAGGCATCAGAAAGCCCAATTCAAACCTGCCAGTGCCACTGACGGATCCAGGTGCCTTTAAGTGACCTCTGTGTAGCCACAACCCTCGTGTCTTTGGGGCGGGTGTTACGGGCCGTGTGCTTTTCCATAGAGCACTGGGTCAGATTTCCAAACTCTCAGCACACTGCAAAATTCCACGGAGGAGTTTTGTGCCCAGGAGAGCCCACATCTTCGTGAAACGTCAACGATCGGGTCTTGTGCTGCACCCACAGCTGGGACTCGTAGCAGACAGCCATTGCTCCCCTTGGTTCCTCACCTGGTTCATGGGCAGGGGCTTTAGGGAGTTTCACATCATTTTTCCTTCTTCCCAAAAGAGAAGTGCTTCTTTCTGAGTTGTTTGTTGGTTTGCGTGCAAGGAGCTGCCGGCAGGTGGGCCTGTCCCTAGCCCAGGGGCCTGCAGGCTGCAGCTGGGACCTTTCCGCAGCTGCCAAGAAATGCCAGCAATTTCCAGAATCCTTTAGTTACTCTTCCTTTGCAATGACGATGTTTGGACAGCTGCAGTTAATCACAGGGCTCGGGAATTTACAGGACTAATTGCCCCAAAGGCAAATAACCAGGGGATGAGGAAAAGTCCCCATCCTGCACGTGTGCTCCTTCCAGCCGGGACCCCGTCCCCTCTGGCTTTGCCGTTCCAGGTCACACAACTCTGAGTCACCCTATGGAGATATTCATCTCTGCCCACTGCTGGCAGAGACCCGGGATGCATTCGGGGTGTGGGTACGTCTGCTGAGCACCGCAGCTGAGCTGGGCACACGTTGGACCCACGGTGCCTGATTTATTTGGTGCGGCTGGAGGAGCAGTGGGTTGAGCCCTTGCTGGAGCTGAAGGGCTCCGAGGATGCTGAGGAGGGATCTGGAGCCCAGCATCAGGCAGCGCTGAGACGTCCTCCATGCTGCTGCGCTCCACCAACCCTGGGAGACAGAAGCCCTTGGTGCAGCCAACCAGCTCCAGGGGGGAGACCTGTCCTCCTGATGGGCCCTCAGGCACCTCTCCCAGCACCCAAAAATGCTTCTTAGTCTCTGCCAGCACGATTCTGCTTGTAATTATTTCAAAGTGTTTGAAACACCGTCCTGGACAAAAACTATGAGGTGAAAAACATCTCAAAGTCAAATGTTCACTTTCCAAAATACTTTGTTCCAAAAAAATAAATAAATAAAAAAAAAGGCAGAATTTGAGAACTGCAAAATTTAATGGAATTCCATGTTCTATCTGTTTTGTTTTGAGGTGGGGCATGGCAGACAGCCAACACTCTGACAGCCAACGGACTGACAGTACAGCACCGCAACACTGCCTGAAAAGTCACACTTACTGCTCTACTTCAACAGGCAATCAACATCTGGTTCATCGTGAGAGATCAAAGTGCTTCCCTGGATCAAAGCGTTCTGTCTTTGTCATGATATCAAAGTTAGATTTATTGCTCTGCGAAGGCACAACTGTATTTATTTACATGTGCAGATAAAAGGTATGGGCGGCTCACAACGCATCCGAAACCAGAAGAGCTCCACGAATAGGGTAATTTCAATATTGCGCTGTGCCTCAATCCCACACATCAGCTGTAGCACGGGAAGCATACACCAACGTCATATGAAGAGAACACTGAATGCTGCAGCTCTGCTGGGGTTAAAAACCAGAGCTCAATGCCGTGCTCCTATCAGGCTGAGGAGAGAGAGGAACTTGGATCTTCCACCTCACCAGCCAGTGCTGTAACCGCTGAGCTGTTATAAGGGATGCATTGCCTTCCTCTGCTGCTCTCTCCTCCTCCTCTGTTTCTTTTGTTAAGTCCCGGCCTTGGAGGCAAGTTGGGCAGAAAAACCTCTGCTTTGTGCTGCGCTGCTCCGCAGCATCAGGCTTCACCAGCATGAGCGCCAGCACCACGGAGGTCGGCTGGCAGCAGGCAGCAGGCAGGGATTAGGCAGGCGCGGTGGCATCTCGGGTGGTGGTCAGGCACCCCCAGGCATGCCTGGGTCTGGCACTGCGCTGGAATAATCTGCAGCAGGCCAGCTCCTTGCATATTTATTTTATGCAGGAAGACAGACAAAGAGAATTGCTTCGTAATGAGGATTTTCCCAGGCACAGGTCATGCCAGGTCTGAAGGCAAAGCCTGCAAGTCCACGCTTCAGCATGAATTTCCATCTCTTTGAATTTCCAACGGGCTCAAACTAGAGCTTGTCTGCAGCGGGGCACATCCCGTGTGCTGGGGTCATGCAGTGAGAACACGGTGTGCAGGACACTGCTCTTGGCAAAGGCGATGGCG
Organism: Chauna torquata; assembly: GCA_013399475.1. Classification (NCBI taxonomy): domain Eukaryota; kingdom Metazoa; phylum Chordata; class Aves; order Anseriformes; family Anhimidae; genus Chauna; species Chauna torquata. Next base: position 96,311 of record VXAL01004453.1, read on the forward strand.
CTTCGTGAACAAAATCATGTCCTGCTCAAACACGGTCGTCAGCGGACTTAGGAGCTGAACGCTGCTGTCTGAAAGGAAACAACCAAAACCCAGCCTTGCATCCACATCCCCTTCAGACCGCTCCAGCCCCTATTCCAAACCAGGGCAGAATGAAGGGTGCCCTGAAATGCATCCCCTGCCCTGGGGATGGGTGTCCCCATCCTCTGATAGTGCTGCTGGCACAGCTCCCCTGTGCCCACCGCTGCTGTTTCACCTTCCTCCGGAGGCACGTTGCAGGATCCGGCACGGTGAGCTCTGCATGTGCACAGGTAGCTGTGGGTGTGAGTGTACGTGCCTGGGGCTCTGCGTGTGCAAGTGTGTGTGTGCGTTTGCATGCAGCCCCCTTCCTCTGCGGGGAGCAGGGTGCTGCAGCACAAACAGGAGTATTCAAAACCAGCATGGGGCTCTGAGACCCCCCCATGCCTATGGGTTTATGTGTTGCAGATGACACAAAACTGGG
>VXAL01004454.1:0-16528 GCA_013399475.1 Chauna torquata
ATAAAAATAATCTGCCAAAACACAATTCATCTTTAGGATTTAGGATGTTTTGCTCTCTACACAGAATTCAGAATACTTTCTGATGGACTTTATAAATATGAACCTATTTACATGTCGATTATACATTCCAAAGTTGCCATGGACTATTTTCAAAGAACAATGCTGAAAAAGATATATTTACTTCTACAGGTGAGGTCTCAAATGAATAGTGTAGTGACTAGTGAGTTACTCAATAAACATTAAAAACATTGTTCTCAGAATCTTACTTTTATTGCTATACATGGTCCATCACCCCTAGCTTTTCTTTTGCAGCTTAAGTGCAAATTGGAATACACAGCTACAGGAGTTGTGTGAACTTTTATGTATTGAGTTGTACGTTAGTGCTGAGACAGGCCTTGCTAAGATAAGAAATGATAAAACCTTTGCCTTTCATCCCTTACTGCCAGAAAACGTAGTTCGATTAGACTAGTATAAATGATACTGAAATCAAAATATCATATTTTTTTGCTAATGTAGAAGCCTTGTTCCAATTTCAAATCAAATGATGATAAATGAGAAAATGACTCAGCTATAATCCTAAAATTCTTTTATCTATAAAAGTGGAAATGCATACTTCCTTCCAGTTTATCTTATGCAACTGAATAATAAAAGTAATACATGTGAGAATGCACATAATAGATGTTCTTTCTGAATACTATATACCAAGAAACATAAACAGTTATGTAGATGTTCAAAAACATAGTTTTTACCACAGATATATAGTACCTTGTAATACAAGCTAGATGAGGTGTAGCAGAGAGAACAACCAAATAGATTTTTAAGCAAATACATATATATATATACACCCACAGCATTTTTTTTCTGAATGTTTTAAGTCCTATATAGAATTGAGACACACTATAAATATAAATACTGGATAATAACCAATAATATATCATCTTATATTTACAGGTTAGCCAAAGCTATTATCGTAGATGTAAAGGTTCAATTCTCAAATGTACGTGAGTATACTCATCTGGAGAAAACTATTTTTTGTTCCTGTTTCATTTAAGAAAACATTCCCATCTAAAACTATGCTGAATGTTGAAAAACAACAGCAAAAATAAATTTATCTACAAATGTTGAGAAATAAACTGTAAAAAAAATATAAGGAAACTATTTTACATAAAAAATATCTCATACTACTAAAACTTTATTTTTGTTTGATGTTTGTTTTTGTTTGTTCTTTTGCTTGAAGTACTCATTTTGAGCCTCAATTCATTTATCATTGTCTTTCTAGGAAGCACTATAATACAGCTTTGATGGTGCAGATTGTCTTGAAATATTTCAATATACATTTAATGACTTACTTATTAAGTTTTGTTCATATTATCTGTTGCATGACTGTTGTTTTAAGCCAAAGTATCTGTTCTACTGGTACAAAGTACAAAGTGCTCAGACTCTTGTACCTGTGATGTTTGCATATGGGACAGATGTGGTGACAAGATTTTGTGAATAACATCAATGACCTTGCAACAGCAAGCAAAATCTCAATCAAAGGAAGATATGCATTATAAAAAATACGCATATTTCCACTCGGAAAATCTATCAGCACTCGTCTTCAAAATTCCCAGCCTCCTCTGTAAATCACTGAGGAATATCTGAGTGTCTCTCTGTAAACAAGCAGGTAAGATTAGATTTCAATACTCAAAAGAGACAAAGAAGGTATCTTAATAGAAATGCATTTTTTAACTGTCATTTTATAAGCATGCACCAAAATGGATGAAAAAAACAACTACTTTTCATTTTTGCTAACAGTGAGATGTGAAATTCCACACAAATAGATATGACACGAGGCCTCTTACATTTTTATTAGTACTATTGTCCAACTTATCCCCAGAAGCAAAATTTTGCAAGATAGGATTTTCTTCCTGAGATATTTTAAAATACGTTAAGTGAAAGACACAGCTCCTCACCGACTATAGCTCTTTAGTCTGTGAAAATAAAAGAATTCCAGGCCTATCCATTTGTTGCACTCTGGATAAGTAATTAAATCTGGTCTGCTGGGATATCAGCCTATTTGATTTGCTGTTTTAAGAATAAGTATTATTTTCAAACAAGAAAACAATATTATTCAGCAAGACTTTTCTCTTTTTCAGAGAATATTCTCAAACCTTCCCAAATATTTCTATTTTCCAAATGCTCAAGGACTGCTTTGGTTTTCTTGCTAGTGTCATCTCTGATTTGTATATAAAAAAAAAAAAAGATGTTGTTTGACAGAGCTCTGACTTTACCAATTAATCCAGAAATCATTTAATAATGCAGGCCTTCATTCCTTTACTTACTTACTTCTTTCTGAGAAAGACTACACAAGGAAAAGGAAGATGTGTGCATGAGTTGTGACTCTGCTCCTTGCTGTTTGTAAGGGACACAATTTTCTCAACCCTTTTCTGACCACTACTAGGGAATTCTTCCATGTTGGAATTAGTGCTTGACACTGTTAAGTTATGGGGTTGGATTTACCACACACTAAATCTAGATTTTTCTGTGAGAAGATATAAAACATCATTATAGCACTCAAAAAACAATCTGAAACTCAGAGGAATATTCCTCTTTAGTCTTGAGAAAAACAATGCATCAATGCCCTAAGATATTAAAAAAGCAAGAAAAGAGCAAAATAAACCCCTTCATTCTGATCTTAACCAGCAGGTCGAAGAATAAGAGTTATTAATTCAGGGGTAAGAGATAAGCAAATATTAGACATTATACAGAGTCAATACTCAGTTCTTCTCCACCTCTGGTGATGATTGTCTCTCAGCCTTAAGGAGGAGCTCTTTTAGGAGTTATGAGCATTCCTTTGTGATAAGACACATTTATCATTGTCTCCTTGTTCATTTTCTTACTCATCATTTGAAGTTTCAGAAATTCACTCTAGACAGGAAAACAGCACATCAGATTTTAATGAATCTGCAACAATTTTTTTAGTTGATAACAAATATAACAGACTCTATAATCCGATTCACTTCATAAAAAGAGTAGATAATAAAGGTACTAAATGTAGATTTTGAAGGTCATCATCCATCCCCTAAAAAATAGAAATAGCGAGAGCAATTAATAAATAAATGAAAGTTGTTGAACTACAGTATCTCTGAGCTCTCCGTGTATTCTGCAGCATTGTATCAATGCAGAAGCATTTCAGGAAAAAGAAAAAACAAGCAACAACAGCAGCAACAACAACAACAAAACACACATGCAAAAAAAGTGAGGTATAAATACACAAAAAATCCTGCTTTACGCAGAGCAAAACTAATTTTCATATAAGAGCTTTCATGTGAATGAAAGCACATGGCTAGATTAACTGAAACTGTTTTTGCTTGAAGACATGGTAATTTACAGAATCTGAGGTTTGTGAGTATCTTTATGACAAACCTGGAGATCCTTGTTATTAATTTTACTCTTCTTGTACCCTACTGATGCCACAATTTGGGCTCTTTGGGAATGAGTTTGCTTTTGTACAGGTGTTTGACATTGGAACTGTTCCAGAAGAACATTTTTGTGCCATGAACAGTGTTGCAGAAAACAGCCTTTCTCAGCCACAGACTGCTGAGGACTTCTGAAGTATGAAACAAAGAAAATGGCTGCAAAAACTGGAAGTTAGTTCATGAATACATAAAAGGAAGATACTGTCATCTTATAAATCTTATGAAATAATTACTACTTCGTATAAATTAGTAGTATTCCCTCATCTCCAATAAAGTGAGAAAATGCCTATCGATATTTACTAAACAAGCCTGAAATTAACCTTGATATTTCTTCTTCAAAAGTGTCTGTTTATAATTGTCTGTTCACAGAGAGACATTTAACAGACAGTACAAAGAACATTGTTATTAAGACATCACAGAGGTTATGTGTTATCTCAAAGCAATTTAACTTCTAGACTTCCTGGTTTATTGTTTTTACACCAGAATCAAGGTAGTTTCAGCTGAACACACCATCTGTTCTTTGTGCAGAAGAATATATTTCAGGCTATTTAATATCTGTAATTCACTTTTGATTGGTTCAGAAATGAATTTTATCTTTTAGTCAACAAAACAGAATTACATATAGAACTTGCAAGTACTTTTTCCTCATTGTTTCCTCTAGCCATAGGAAATGTGCAGTCTGATCATCTTAACAGTTCATCTTCAACTAAGAATAAAGACAGCAAAACTGCATAAGCCAAAGGTTTCAGGAAGTAAATTTAAGTAATGTCAGTAAGAGAAGAAACTCAAACCAAAGATATTTTATTAAAGATAGATGATCTGATGATAGCTTTTTTTTTTTTTTTCCCAGCAGCGTATTGTGGTTTAGCCCTGGCAGGCAACTCAGTGCCACAGAGCTGCTCACTCACTCTCCCAAGGTGGGATGGGGAGAGAATCAGAAAGGTAAAAGTGCGAGAACTCATGGGTTGAGATAAAGACAGGTTACTAGGTAAAGCAAAAGCAGTGTGCGCAAGCAAAGAAAAACAAGGAATTCTTTCGCTACTTCCCATGGGCAGGCAGGTGTTCAGCCACTTCCAGGAAAGCAGGGCTCATCACATGTAATGGCTTCTTGGGAAGACAAACGTCATCACTCCCAACATCCCCCCCTTCCTCCTTCTTTACCCCAGCTTTTATTGCTGAGCATGACGCCATATAGAATGGAATATCTCTTAGGTTCAGTCTGGATCACCTGCCCTGGCCATGTCCCCTCCCAACTCCTTGTGCACCCCCAGCCTCCTCGCTGGCAGGGCAGCACAAGAAGCAAAAAAGTCCTTGGCTCTATGTAAACACTTCTCTGCAACAACCAAAAACATCACCACTATTTTCTTCAAAAATCCAAAACAGAGCATTGTATGAGCCCCTACAAAGAAAATTAACTCTGTCCCAGCCAAAACCATGACACAGCAGCATTTTGAAAAGAAAGAAACCGTAACTGCTAGTTGTGAAGTATTTAGTGCTAATATATGAAAAAAGGCACTACTGGTCCTTTCCAAAAATTTTTCTAGATGACAGTGAAGTTTGATGAAAAGTAGAATTTTATGGTGTTTGACACAGACCTAGTTCTCAGGATCCAGACTTGTAGAAGTACAGCATTGGCCCATTTCTGCCTGAGTGCCAAGAGTTTGTTTCACTGGCAACCTGAAAGGAAGTGGTGAGAAGAAGAGTGGAGTGAGGAAAGAGCCTTTGGTGATGCCCGGCAGGAAGAACAAAGACCAGCTATACACCTATTCCAGAGCTGATAAATGGCTGTTGCAATTTAGGGAATTTACTGCCTCAGCTCTTGAACTAGGATGATTCTGGATGTGTACGCTATGTAAAATCTTGTTTGTCTGTGAATTTTTTAGTCAAAAGAAAAATTATCTACTGAGTTTAAGAATATCTTGGGTTAGACAGTCGCACATCAAGATCCTTTGGATTACATTTCATAGCTAAGGAGTACAAAATTTGTTCTGAGTTTCATCATTACATAAAAACTGTAGTAGTTTTACCACAGCTTATCAACATTCTCTCTTTTGTTCAACTGTAAAAAATACTATATTGTACTGGGTCTGGTTGGGATGGAGTAAAATTTCCTCATAGCAACTCGTATGGTACTGTGTTTTAGATTTGTGACAAAAACTATGCTAATAGCACAGTAATGTTTTTAGCTATGTTATCTCACAGCAAAGAGTATTCACAGTGTCAAAGCCTGCCCGCCAGTGAATAGACAGGGGGTGTGCAAGGGGTTGGGAGGGGACACAGCCAAGCAGATGATCAGAACTATCCAAAGAGATGTTATTAACCATATAGCATCATACTCAGGAATAAAAAGGGAAAAGAATGGGTTTAGGGAAGCTAGGATCTTTTGCTCAGGATCTGGCTGGGCATCATGTCTACCTGTTGGAGGTGGTGAGTGTCTGTATCACTTTTTTTTTTTTCTTTCTCCCTTCTACCAGTTCTCCTCTCATTAAACAGTTATGGTCTTTACCTTCAGGTTTTCTTGCTTTTCCTCTTTCTTTCCTCTTCCTCTGTCCCATTAGGGGCAGGGAGAAAGTGAGTGAGCAGCTGTGCAGTTTTTAGCTGTCTACCAGTGTTAACCTACAACATATATCTAAAATAATGAAAATATTTTAATCATAGAATAATAGAATCATTTAGATTGGAAAAGACCCTTAAGATCATCAAGTCCAACCATGAACCTGACCTACCGAGTCCTACCAGTAAACAATGTCCCTAAGCGCCACATCCATACCTCTCTTAAATACTTCCAGGGATGTCGACTCCACCACTTCTGGGCAGCCTGTTCCACTGCCTAACCACTCTTTCTGTGAAGAAATTCTTCTTGATATCCAATCTAAACCTCCCCTGGTACAACTTGATATCATTGCTTTATGTCCTATCACTTGTCACTTAAGAAAAGAGACCAACACCCACCTCACTACAACGTCATTTCAGGTATTTGTAGAGAGGAATGAGGTCTTCCCTCAGCCTTCTTTGCTCCAGACTAAACAATCCTGGTTCCCTCAGCGACTCCTCATAAGTCTTGTTTTCTAGTCCCTTCACCTGCTTTCTTGTCCTTCTCTGAACATGTTCCAGCACCTCGATGTCCTGCTTGGAGTGAGCGGCCCAAAACTCAACACAGTATTCAAGGTGCAGTCTCACCAGAGCCAAGTACAGAAGGACGAACACTTCCCTAGTCATGTTGGCCACACTATTTCTGATGCTGGCCAGGATGTTGTTGGCCATCTTGGCCACCTGAGTACACTGCTGGCTCATGTTCAGCTGGCTGTCAACCAGCACCCCCATGTCCTTTTCTGCTGGACAACTTCCCAGCCAGTCTGCTGGGCAACTTCCCAACACTCTCCCTAGTCTCTTCACATGCACACACAAAACCATGGCAAAACAAAAATAAATTAAATATAGTCTACAAATGTATCTTGGACTAATATTTTATGTTATGATCTTATGATTGTCTTCCCTTTTGTATTGAATCTTTAATATGTTTTAAAAGTTTGTAATAATATTTTTTTACTCATAAGTTGAAGCCATTTTATTCAGAACCCTGAACCTTAGTTAAATATAAAGTTTTACAGTGAAGAGCTCATATATTCACTTTTTGATATATGACTCCATTTGTTTTCTTGAAGTTAGCACAACAAATTGCCTAGAATAAGTGAGACTTATTTGATTTAAGCTCTATCTGTGTGGTGTTGGGAATCTAAGTCTATTCTGAGATACTGATGTAAATGTTAAGTTATAGCATCATTGTCTCTGTCTACATATAAATAATGAGACAGAGGCACTCTTCATGATGCCTTGGCCCCTATTGTCTAAAATCTGAAGCAAGGGGAACACAGTCTTCTCTTCCAGATCATGCATCAGCTGTGTTTTATTTGTTTTCCTACAGAAACTGAGTGGTTGTGGATGAAGTTGAGATGTGACTGGAAGTGGTTTCTGGACCCATGAAATGCCCCCAGACCACTCCCCTACCACCAACATCTAATAGCCTTTCTGTCCTAATTATGTATGCAGTAGCTATTTGTTGTGGTTTAGCCCCGGTAGGCAGCTAAGTGCCACACAGCTGCTCGCTCAAGCAGAAAAGTCCTTGGCTCTATGTAAATACTGCTCTGCAACAACCAAAAACATCGCCACTATTTTCATCAAAAATCCAAAACACAATATTGCTCGAGCCTCTACGAAGAAAATTAACTCTGTCCCAGCCAAAACCATGACACTATTTCTTACTTATACGGGATGCAACAGCTTCAAAGGAGATAGTAACTGTATAATAGTGATTTGGAATATTCACTAGTTGTATGGATCACTTAAGTCTCTAATCAAAATCAGCTTCAACTGGAATCTGAATGCTTATATTGTAAACTATTTTAGACAGTGTTTTTCTCTTTCACATTTTCTCACTCTTCATAAATATCTGTTTTTGTTCTGTAGAAGACTGATACCAGTTTCCAAAGTCTTGAAATTCTTTGTGTAATACAACTCTACTTTTCTAACCATTCTAATAGTGGCACTGGTTAATGTAGATGAAAGACATGTTTTAAGCACGTTTTTGTTGTACTCTGTATTTCTGCTTGTCAAAATACAGCTTTATATCTTTATTATTCAGTAAATAACTGTGGTGAATACATTTTCTTTTATACATAATTCATCTACTGTGTTAGAAGTAGCTTAACTTAATCTTGATAATGGAGTTCTCACCAGTTTTCCAAAGTTTCAATCTAATTACTTAAAATAGATTGCAGGCAGCAGCCTCATGCAAAAAAATGTAAGCGGGGGATTGGGGGGCCTTTTCTCTTTTCACAGTCCTGGAGAGGTAACTTTAGTCTTCTATTCATGAATATGGTTTCCCCTGAGTAGCAATGGCAAGACAGAAGCACCTAGTATTCTTCTGCGTCCTCTTGGCTGCTCTGCTTCGCTGGCCTTCCTAATGTTATAGCTCCTGCTTCCTGGTGTTTAAAACATGTTGCTAAGACAACTGATTGGAACAGTATTTCATTAGAGAATATAATTTATCTTAACCATTTTTTGTTACCATACATGATTCTATTCTTTATTTAACTTTAAATGATTTCCTGTTTGGATTTCATAGCTTCACTTCACTTATTGGAAAAACTCTACCTCCAAGTTCTACTTTACGTGAAATCTTGTGTGCTTCTTTGTGTAAGTTTTGAAAAGAAAAGAAAAGAAAAGAAAAGAAAAGAAAAGAAAAGAAAAGAAAAGAAAAGAAAAGAAAAGAAAAGAAAAGAAAAGAAAAGAAAAGAAAAGAAAAGAAAAGAAAAGAAAAGAAAAGAAAAGAAAAGAGTGATTATATTGATGTACTTGCACATAAAGAGAATACTTACTCAAATTTAGTTGGTTTAATTGTGGAATCTAAAGGATGAGTCTACGGGTTTTAAACAGTATATCTTAATAAGGGAACTGTTATAATTTTAACCACACAAAAAGAAGTTTATGCCCAAACAAGGTATTAGGTTGGTTTTGTTTGTCTGTTTGTTTGTTTAATATTCCATCTGTGTCAATAATATATATTTTGCAAGGGAAAGATATACTTCTTATTTAGAACCTCCTACATGAGCAAAACTCACAACAAAGTCAGCAAGACACCCCAGCAGGGGGAATAAAAAAGGCTTAGTAATTTATGTAATGAACACATCATAGGGCACATGCTTGTCATCGATTAACATAAATGTTTAGCCTGAGAATAGCAAAAATGTCAGAGCTGTTCATTGCAAGAGCTGCTTTTAACAGAAAGGTATATTCGTATGATTTGTGATATATTTTTAATGCAAAATATCTACAGAATGTTAGTTTCTTCCTTAGTTATCATCTTTAAAATGCTATTGTTTTCAGTTTCTCTAAATATGCATTCGAGTTCCACATCTTACATAACATTCTAAAATTATATTTGTTTAGCATTTTACTTTGCAAGAAATACTTTAAACAAGAGTGTATGCCAATTTTATGTAGTATAGCACATGACTATAGAGATTTCTAACGTTAAGGGAAAAAAATTGAATGTGTGCCTATGTTCTTTACAGGAACAGTACAGAATTGTGTACTGTACTATATATATTCCTGTTGTGGTTTAACCCCACAGGCAGCTAAGCACCACACAGACATTTGTTCACTCCTCCCTCCCCCCACAGTGGGATGAGGGAGAGATGTAGAAAAAAAGGTTAAAAAAAAAAAAACAAACCTTGTGTGTTGAGATAAAGACAGTTTAATAGGACAGAAAAGGAAGGGAAAATAATGATAATAATCATGATAAAAGAATATACAAAGCAGGTGATGTACAATGCAATCACTCACTACCCACTGACCGATGCCCGTACTACTCCCGAGCAGTGCCTCCCTGCCCCTCCCCTCAACTCAGCCAGCCATCCCAGTTTTATTGTTCACTGTGACACCACATGGCATGGAACATCCCTTTGACTAGTTTGAGCCAGCTGTTCTGGTTCTGCCACTTCCCAGCTTCTTGTGCATCCCCAGCCTCCGCACCGGCAGGGCAGCATGAGAAGCTGACAAGTCCCTGGCTCTGTGTAAACACTGCTCTTCAACAACTAAAACATCAGTGTTTTATCAGCATTATGCTCATCCTACATCCAAAACACAGCACCACACCAGCTACTAGGAAGAAAATTAACTCTATCCCAGCTGAAACCAGGACAACTGCTAAGTAATTTTTCCACTTTTTTCATCCTTCTATTAGAAAATTCATCATAACATGAAGTCATAAATTTCAAAGCCATTTTTTTTCCTTGATATCTATCTTAAACTTATTTGCAAAAATATTCTTTAAGTCCATATGAAGTTAAGTTGTAGACTAGAGTAGCTGGATCCTACATAAAGCCATTTTAATTAATTTTCCTATCAAATAGAGGCATTATGCAATTTATTTGGTGTTAAGTTAAGCTTAACTTACAGCTGAAGCTCCTTTCTACAGTAAAGAAAAAGACAGGGATGTATATAAAAGTGTGAAACAAACCACAATCAAGCAGTTCTTTGTTATGCTTCAGAGAACAGTTTAGTCTGTGGGTAAAAAACAATGTGAAACAGTAATTTCCTGACACTAGGATAGAATCTTTGCCTCTGGATTTTTGCAAGAATTTGTTTATTATGTGTTCATAACAATGAAGAAAGTAAAATGACCTGCGTGTATTTCACTAAATGGATTACAATGTAGATTACCCCAGCCCTAATCACTGACTTCTTACACTTTGAGAATCACCCTAAAGGCTTATAATTTTTCTTTTCTATTTGCTTAAAAAACAATCACATGAAAAAAAAATGTTTTAATTCTGTGCATTTGGGCTATAGTGCATATTAGTGTATATAGTGAATGTAGTATAAACAAGATTATATTGTTTAATAATAATTCAAATAAATAAGAGAAGAGAAAAAATATTCATGTTACACACACCTCAGCTGTTTATATGGAAGCACACCTCCTTTAAAGACTTTTTTAAAGCAAACTGACTGCAGAGGGGAACTGCAGGTAACAACAAAATATGCTTCCTTCCTACTGCTAAAATTATCTCAGTCAAGGATTAAATTTGTCAACTCAAGAACTACTACTTGGTCATTTTCAGTAACATGCACATGCTTTTCTTTGATCTTAAATGGAAAAGTTCTGAGTAATCACCATCTATAACATTTAGCAGGCTACATACTTAAAATTTTAAGTAATTACATTTTTAATGGATACCAATAATCCTGTTGCAGCTCATGGAGAATCTGAATGTCTTATTTCTTCTTCCTGTTGCAGCTTCTGTGTATTTTCTTCTTGAGATTGCAGATAATGAAGAACTTGCAGTTTAGCCAGGTTGGTCTCGTACTTAGGAAAACTTGAGGAATGAATTTTGAATTTCATGCTCTTCCTCACTTTTTCCTTCCTTTCCTTGCTAAAAAACACTATTAAATAAAGCAAGGGAAAGGCTCAGCACTTTTTTNTGAGAAGAGTTTGTTCCCTTTTTTCCAGATTAACATAATCAAGAGGACTTCCTTCGGTCTGTGGAGCATTGATAACGCCTCAACTGAATCACCCCCATGAAGATAATCTTACTCAGCACGAAGGTCAGCTCCATAATCTCCCTTATACCAGCAGACAGAAAAAAATTTCTCCTTTTTTTTTTTTTTTGATTCAGACTTATTCTGTAGCTAGCTATGTCTCTGACTTCTTACATTTGTCTAGACCCCAGTCAAACAGCATAAATTCCTATTTTTTCCTCTCAGACGATTTAAAGCTGGCTATGTATTTCTAGGGCTTTGTTATAGCCCTTCTGATCTTTCTAATCTCAGTGACTTGTCATTCCATGTCTTCATTCAGTTCTTCCATATGGATTTGAAAGAAATCTAGAAGACTTCATTGATTTGCTAGCTTGCTTTATTTCTCATGTCAAACCTTGTTCTTTATGAATAAATACCAAAACTTTTTTGCATTGTATCAGTTCAAGTTAAGTTACTTAACAGGAATAATATTGTATATATTGCTTTTTAAAAACTACGACAAAATCTGAAATTTCACTTGATGCCCCATGTGAGCTTATTTTTTTTTATCTTCACTGTCCCTGGAACCTCAACACCATACTTATTTTCACAGGTTAAAAAGATCCTAAGTTGCTTATTTAGAAATTGGAACAGGCATCACTATTCTTTTTGTATGAAATCAACCAAGGATGTCAGAAAAATGCTTTGGAGAATTCTCTGTTCACACAAATCCAATAAGCAAAAGCAAATCATTTTCTTGAGTAAAATTATAGGGTGTTCTATAGTGGCTGCTGTTGTGAGTGTAACAATTTGAAGGAAAGAATTCAATATCCTTTGTACAAGAAAAAGGGAATCAAACAAAAGACATGATGATGTAGTTCAGTGAGTAGGGTAGTTCCTCAGAGCTGACTTCTGTGCTTCATTCCATTGAAGTTTAATGCAAGATGCCTTCAACAGTCCTTGGAGCAGTGACTAGAATCCAGATCTCCTGCCTTTGAGTGTTTCTTGCTGGAATGCACAATTATATTGCTTCTTGTTTTACCTGATACATTTATTTATTTATATATTTTAAAGAAGTAGACTATTCAGTGTTCTTCCCTTACCTGTAAATAATAAACGTGTACTCAAGCCCTGTTGAGGTCATAAAAGAATTGAATTTAGGATTCCCTCTTTTCACACACATTAAATACTATCATACACAACACTAGTATACAATAATGCAATAAATATAAGAAGACAACACTCTTGCAGTATTTTTTTTCCCCCCATATTCAGTTTAATGAAGCAAAATAAACTAAGGAATAAGTTCCATTAGATATAGGAACAGTCAAGTACCTTTAAGCGTAGTTCTGACAAGCCAAACAAATATTCATGTATTTTAAAAATAGAGTTTGTTTAGGAAAATCTATTTGATAAATTTACATGGGATTGCTTTAAAAGTTATAAATTTAACACTAATCTCAAAGATTGGAAATACTATTTCCTTCAGGAAATTCAGAACTCTGTTTATATGATGTTGTAGATCTATGTGTTCATTTAAATCAAATGTAGCATAGCAGGAGAGCAGAAGAGCAACAAGGGAATATTTCAAGAGAGTCTGGAAACTTCTGATGTAAATGAGAACAGACTGCCCAAAATGACTCATTAAAAGTTTCCTCAGTAGAGCCATCCCGTGAGGCACGCCATGAGGCATGAGCTTGAGATCACAATGCTGTTGGTTATCAAGCTACACAGTATTATAGCTGGCTTAAGAAATACCACTGACAGCTCTCTTTTTAAGCATTTTCATTTGCCTTTCTTAATATTTTTTGATAAGTGAACAATTTCTTCAATAATATTTTTAGAATTACTTCTTACTTTGTCTCCTTTGACAAAGCCTGAAGCTACATACATACAAGATCAAAGATGTGGTCCCAGATTAAATGTTGTTTTCATTGTTTTTGTAGTTCTTGCTGTTGTTTTTTTTCTGTAGGCCTTTTATAAGAAAACACAGTTAAAACACCAGCCAAGACTCTACATTCACCCTTTCTTCTTTAATCCTATATTTATTCTTGTCCTTCTTTTATCATCCAAAGTGATACAACACATACTGTTAATAATTGTATTTGATTCAATAAGAAAAAAAATAATAGCATTTGGTTATAAACAATGGTTAATTTTAGCTAAAACCCTCAAATGTATTTAACAGGAAAATTAAGGTTTCATTTTAAAAGTATAACCGTGATGGCATAACATGTTGACTGATTCAAGAAGATAACATGTAAACCAAGGAGGAGGAATGTATGTATATGTCTGAAAAATTGTTTTCTCTATCTTTTCTTTAATTTAGATATGCAATGGCTTTGTTTGATTAGGTATATACTGAATTTTGAAAAACAGATTCTACTGCCTATACTTCAGTTGAATTGCAATGAGTTTCATGAATATATGGTCCTGATTCAAACAAGAGTGTTATCCAATATATGCACAGGTTGTTTGTGAGTGTTGATGGTCAAAGAGTTTTGTCTCAAGTATAGGATAAAACTCAACCTGTAATAATAATTTACATGCAACTATTGATCCTTTCAAGCTTGGAATTTGGTGGAGAACTATGGTGTGACTAACAGGAAGAGATCTCACATTTTCATCTCCTCTTCAAGGACATGTTGACCATATGTTTCAAGGTTCTGCATTTTGAGACTGACTGGCCATAGAGATTAAGAATATGATTTACAGCAAGTGAAGTGTGAATCCAGCTTCTATGCAAAAGAAACAAACAAACAAACAAAAAAATAAATAAAACAAACAAACAAAAACAATGACAACAACCACAGTAAACAAGAAGTGGAATATTTCTAATGTGACAAATTTAGTACATTACATGTCCTCTGGTATGGACTACACACAGTCCAACCTTCCAGACAGTTTCATGGGGTTGCAGAATTTATGCTTAGTGCTCGAGATCGCATTTGGAAAAATAATGATTTTATCTTAGAAGACATAAAACTAAGTTCCGCTACTTTAACATTGACTAGCACCTTACTCTAGTTTATTTTAGTGATTTAAAGGTCTGAATAATTACTTTTCAAACCAGATTTAACCTGCATAATAATACTAGTCACCTAATATTTGCTTTGCAATAAAGGTTAAGACATTTGTAGGGTTCAATTCCATACTAAGAGGAAATGAACAATGTCTTAAATGTGCCTACTTTTATCTTTGGAGGTTACATCAAAATACATTTTTTAAGTGTATACAAAGTCCAGGCAAGCAGAGTATTTTTACACAAGAATCTCATTCTGATTGTCATGCAGATCTTAAAGTAACCTAAGTATATTTTACTTAGATAAGTTCATAATAACTAAGTACAAATAAAGGGACTGAAATTATCACAGACAAGGAATAACTATCATTAGCTCATTGTCAAAATGCAAGAATGATTCTAGTGGCATTTCACAAGGATTTTCTTCTTTATTATATTCCTAGATGATAAAAAGCTATATAATATTTATGGCATTCAAAAAGTAGGCAAAATAGAGTAATGATGGGAAAATAGAAATAAATATGCTCTAGTAAAGCTTAATCTTGAGTAACAATGATTCAGAAATATGGAATGGAGACTATCTGGAGATGTAGCAGCTAGAGCGAACAGAGTCTAGGCACTACAGTGGATCAACAATTGGAAGCACTTATCTTCTTACTGTCACAAAAAAAGTCAGATATCGTAAAAATAAGATTGGCTTTTATCAATGAGACTTACAATATACATAATCATTCTACTCATTCTAAAGATGACAAGGCCTTAGAAAAGCTTTTTTTGGGAAACTACGTTTCAGAAAAATATGGGCCAACAAAAAGATTGGGTATATGTACATTGTGGTATGCATGTTTTGTGTATATTTTTATCATGTACAGATGGAAATATTCTGGTAGCAAGGGACTGAGGGGCTGCAGGGGTGGCCTCTGTGGGACAACTGGCTGTCCCATGTTGGACACAGACATTTCCAACCTGTTCCAATGGCCCCACTGCAGGGCACACCTGAGCACAGCAGCTAATAAATATATAAATAAATAAAAATCCAACCCTGCAGACACCAAGGTCAGAGAATAAGGAGGGGGAGGAGGTGCTCCAGGCGATGGAGTAGAGATTTCCCTGCAGTCTATGGAGAACACAGTGGAACAGGTGTTTCCCTGTAATCCATGCTGGAACCCAAGCCAGAGCAGTTGGGTATCTCCTGGAGAAAAAATAAAGAAAAATAAAATAAAATAAAATAAAATAAATAANAAGTGTCAGCTGCTTACTAAAATAAAATAAAATAAAATAAAGCGGAAATTAGGGTTGTGTAGCTTAAGAAGAGAACAGTGGGGATATATGGAGAAAGAAGAATAGCAGATCTTCAAATGTGTGTATATTAGCTGTAAGAAGGAAGGAAATGAATTATTTTCTAAATCCATGGTGAATGCAGGAAGCAATGGACTTAAATTCAAAAAAAGTTGCAGAGTAAACTTTAAAAAAGAAAAAAATCTTCCTAAGACATCAACTCTGATGTCTTTTATAGGGTGCCCTGGTGACAAATGATATGGAGAAGGCAGAGTTGCTGAATGCCTTTTTTGCTTCAGTATTTACTGCTAAGATCAGCCCTCAGGAATCTCAGACCCTGGAGACAAGAAAGGAAGTCCGGAGAAAGGAGGACTTTCCCTTGGTCGAAGAAGATCGGGTCAGAGATCACCTAAGCAAACTTGACATCCACGAATCCATGGGTCCCGATGGAATGCACCCACGGGTGCTGAGGGAGCATGTTATTGCTAGGCCACTCTCCATCATCTTTGAAAGGTCATGGAGAACAGGAGAGGTGCCTGAGGACTGGAAGAGAGCCAACATCACACCAGTCTTCAAAAAGGGCAAGAAGGAGGACCCAGGCAACTACAGGCCAGTCAGCCTCACTTCCATCCCTGGAAAGGTGATGGAACAGCTCATCCTGGAGGTCATCTCCAAGTATGTGGAGGATTAGAAGGTGATCAGAAATAGTCAGCATGGATTCACCAAGGGGAAGTCATGTTTGACC
>VXAL01004455.1:7457-17711 GCA_013399475.1 Chauna torquata
CTTGGTAATTTGATTCGATGTTCAGAATAAATTTCTCACTCTGACTGTATCTCTTAGATCAACTAATAGACTTAAAAGTAGGGATGGACAAATCAAAATGCCTGTAATTTGGGGAGAGGCAAGTCCCTTTTTTTCTGATATTGAGGATAAGTTTTAATATTGACACCCAAACTCCAAAGCATCACTTACATACCCAGTGAAAGTACGCTGTGATGGGAGGCCGTTTNAATGTATTTTGTTTTGTGGCACACAGAGTAGACTGGGGTGTCTTCCACATATTAAAGCATTCAGAAGTCTTTATGTTACGAAAGTGCCTGCTTTATCCAGCCCAACACTAACAACAGCCATCTCCTGACCCATCCTTGCCTAGCTCTCCTTGGCTACCTAGCACAAGATGCTAATGCCATGTTTGACATTAGACTCTTTCAACCTGAATTTGAGCTTTAAGCTGATATTTGTCCATCCACATTATTTTTGTCCGTAATAGGAAAAGCACCTTCTGAATCATGGTATTAGTGAAGCATATGTCTTCCTAGGAGAAACCATCAAGGTGCCATATTTTCACAACATATCATTTGTAAATTGCTTGACAGTTATTTCTCCCATCATTATTTATCATGTTTTACTCCTCATAAAGTGGAAAAAAAGGTTTATTTTCTGGTTAACAAGGTCTAATAAGAAGATGTCTCTTGATAAATGACAGGATATGAATCAGAGTATATCGCACATTGTGAAACATTTTCCCGTAGTAAAAGTGCAACAAATAATAATTCTATCAGCTTTATTGGATGTTGGTTGTTACTAGAGTTGCTCACACTCATCTGTTAAATGAAGCTCTTAGAGCAGCCATCAAACCCAGTATAGCTGTAAAATATACATTCTTAAGCCTTCAGCACCTGTTTTTGGTGAGAAATGTGTTGTGCAAAGGCTATATCAAGAGGGGAGAACAGCTGATACAGTGTACCAGAGGAGTGAGGAAAAAAGGTATAGGCATAAAGCAAGGATATGCTTGGTAATCGCAAATACCATAAACAAAAACTTCTTTGCAGGAAACAAAGTCCACTCAGTGGACTACAGTGTCTACTAACAGTGTCTAATAACAGTGTCTACTGTTAAGCCCACAAAAGTGAACTGCTTCTCTGCCTTTAACTATAGTAAATGAGTAATAATAATAACAACAGTGACGATAATAATAATAAGAGCAATAATAGTAGTAGTGTAAGGTCTCTTGGGTGGGAGACACTCTTGGGAACTTCTCTAAGACCTCTGCCAGGACTATTGAACAAATTTACACATCGCCATCTTCCATCTCAGTGCCTGCAGCTCTCCTTTGTCCTTTCTACCCTAACAACAGTCCTGAGTAACAAGCATAGTAACAAATGGTAGAAAATCCACCCAAATATCTACCACAACGAGTCAAGGCATTCCACAGCACGTCACCCGTGGGCAGTAATTCATCCTATTTGTAATAACATAACGAAGGCTGGGAGACAGCCTCCTTCCAGCCTCCCTCTCACTCAGGGAAGGCACCTCCGGAGGGTGGGTTAACATTGTGTCTACTAATTCCAGCTAGATCCCAGAGTGAGTGGGTCCATACCATAGGTATCTCCATTTGGAGCTAAGTATGTGGCCCCACTTTGTCAGGGACTGCGTATCTCAGGTAAGAGTAATAACACGGAGATTGGGCCAAGGTCTCTTCTGATGTGGTTTGGGCCAAGGAACGGGCTGAAGCACTGATGCAGAGTTTCTGCTGTTTAGGAGTTAGCATGCTCCCTCAGAGGTATTGGTGCATGGGAAGTAGCAGCTTCCAGTGTGATGTCCACAGATGACTTGGAGAGATGTAAGACCAGAGGCTATTTCTACTAGGCAATATAGGAAAGAGCACATTTCGTTCAGGGATGAAGAAAGTTTAGCTATATAAGCTTAGGATTAGAGATTGATCTCTAGTCCATTTTATTTATTGGGATAGATTTAGATGGGAAAAGTCATTTCTTAAAAAAAAAAAAAATGCTTACTTAAAGATGACCTACATAAACCAATAAATGGTCAATTGGTTCCCTTTCTCTGGGGCCATCCTGATATAGCTTTTCTCTACATTTAGCTTTTGTGATCAAACATTAATGATAAAAAGTTTGTCATTCTTGTCATTTGATGACTTTTGATAATGGGCATATTCTCCAGTGCAAGCCATCTCGTGAAGTCCTCTACACCTGCTCACTAATCAGCCTTGTAGAGACTAGCTGACAAAAACAAGAATGGATCCAAGTATGTTTAGTGGGGAAAAGCGAGTATTATTATTTACCTTCCAGCTGTTTTTACACACCCATATAGTAGGGCACAATATGGGGAGGAACCTAAAGGCACTGAAGACCCACTCTAGGCACTAGGAATGCCCATGTATTAGATACTATATAGAAAAAAAGAAAAGAAAAGAAAAAAGAAAAGAAAAAAAACAATAGAAAAAAAGAAAAAAGAAAAGAAAAAAGAAAAGAAAAAAGAAAAGAAAAAAAAGAAAAGAAGAAAAGAAAAGAAAAAAGAAAAGAAAAGAAAAGAAAAGAAAAGAAAAGAAAAGAAAAGAAAAGAAAAGAAAAGAAAAGAAAAGAAAAGAAAAGAAAAGAAAAGAAAAGAAAAGAAAAGAGAAAAAAGTGATGTATGATTTAATGCATCCAGCCTTATTACTGTGGGCTTCCACATCCTCTTCTAGTAGCAGCTGTCTACTGCTGCAGAGAAGATTCTGGCCATGGTGAAGTAGGAAAGTCAATGACCACCACTGTTTCTGTGATATATATATATCCCTCTTTTATGCTTCAGAGGTGTTTGGGGAATGTGTCTAAGACCAGTCAAATCCTGCAGCTATTAGAGCGAGATCAGATGTACCACTACTGAAATCCAAAGGGCTATGCACCAGGACAGTGGCTGAGAAAATGAGACCTTGATCTCAGGCATCCATGTTTATAGTCCACATTCATAAACTTAATTTAAAGCGAAAGGGAAGCAGGAGAGATTATGTAATCCACAAGGAGTCAGGAGAGCTACTTTTTATTCTCAGCCCTCTTTTAGGCCTTTTCTGTGAGTTAAGCAAGACATTTTCTCTCTTTGTTTCTTTCCCCAGTTCACCTCTCTTTTTTTTTTTTTTTTTTTGACCTCTGTAGAATGAGCCCACCGATCTCTGGGCTGTGTCTGATAATGGAGAAAAAAATCTCGCCCAACACTTGCTAGAGTCTCTAGACACATGCTGTAATAAAAGATCTATCCGCTTTCAAATTCTGCTTTGCTTTAGTATCCAGTTGTCTTCAGTCCCAATTTACTAGCGTTACTATGTCCTTATTTTTTGACCTAGAATGGCTTCAATATCATCCTGCTATTGAACTACAATGGGACAAAAAATATAGATATATTTTTTATTATTTTATAAAATATCCATCATCCCAGAGATGTGGCCTGCAAGACGAACATTATTATGGGAGACTTAAAGATCTCAGCCTGTTTGCCTTATTAAAAAGATAGTTGAGAGGTGACTTGATTGCAGGGTTTAAATGCCCCAGGGGGATAGAAATGGGGGAAACATCTATACTGACATTTGTTATATACAACACAAAAATGAGCAGAAATGGCTGGGAGCTAAATTCAATTACAGTTAAAGCCCATTCACGTTTGAAAAGAGGCTCAGCATTTTCAGCAGAGCATCACCACTGCAAGAGACCACTGCAGAAGCAGAGCTTCTCCTTCTCTTGTCTCTTTCCTGCCAAGGCTGGGTGCTTTCCTTTGTGGATGATTTTTAACGCGAGATACTGAGAGAGAGGAGAAATCGAATGAAATTCCATATTCTGTGTTATTCTGAAGGAGGTCTGATTAGTTGAGTTATCCCTTAAAATCTGTAAATGTATAAAAAGGAATTAACTTTTCTACCAAAGGGGTATTCTATAGGTTATGAGTGCACTTGAGACTGGGGTAATGAAGAAAATACTGCAGCAGATTATATGTCTGTTGGCACCTCTGTTTCTTCACCTTTGAACAGAGGCATCCATAAATAAATAGGTGCAATCTGAGGCTTAATGAGTCTAAGACTGTGAAAGGTGCAGCAGTGGAAAGAGGAGCTAATTATTGGTATTATTATTGTTACTGCTGCAAGCACAGTGCTAGAGGTCAAAATTCACCACATTTGCCCTTGTGGGAGAGAGAGGCTTTTGCTTTGAGGGAGATGTCTCCAACTCTTACAGGTTGTGAAGAAACTTGTCCTAACTAGTTATCTAAAATGGATGATTGTGAATTTCTTTCAGTGACAAAGCAGCAGCTTGCTTTATATAAGCACAATAGTTCATAAAAGACCTTTTGATGACTTCCTTGTCTGATAACTGCAGTTACTTTGAATTGGAAATGGAGGACGACATATTTCTATGTTAGCAGAACCAGCTCCAGAGGTGATCTACATTACCTCTAAGATGCTCTGCTTGTCTTTCTTTTCTTGTGCTCCATGCCTCTAAATATCTGGGAGGGAGAGAAATAGGCAAATGAAAACACTTTTTGGCAGAATGCTTCACACAGAGTGTACAAAATGAAAAGAATGTATGGTAAAGATGAAATCTTTTCTGATAAAAGACATAATATTGCTACCTAATTGCTTCTATCATTTTTATTTTCATTTTTTTTAACAATGTGCATGACACCACATGGAACTGGCCAGATATGAGCGAGTGTCTTTTTGACCTTTGTTTGGTTGATTAGGTTTTCTTTGGGTGACTGATGACTGTCATTGATTTTAAAGTGACTCTGATGATGATGTATGTGTGATATGTGGCTTGATTTTCAAAAGCAGTTCTTACTGGCCTGACTAAGTATTACGGGTCAGTAATACAATTTTAGTGGGAGTAGAGTTACATCACTGATGCGTAAATGTAGGGAAAAAAAAATCCATGTACGGTAGATTTTGTGATACTGCAGTGATACTCTGACAAAGCTGAATTCACCTTGCATAAATTTGAGTGAAACTACATTATTCAGAGGCCATGGTATTCTGAAGGATGTCTAGACTTGATAATTATTTTAACTACCTGCTAGTTCCTGGCACAAAATGAAAGAAATTATATTGCTGAGACTATAGTAGGCAGACTGGTCAGCCAGGACATTTATGAATCTCTGAACACCGTGGAAAAGCATCATATAGTGAGGACTGCCAAAGAGGGTATATTGCCTGGGTAATGACTTTATCCTTTTTAAACTTATCTTTTAGAAGATGTTAGTACATTCAGGCCTCATGGAAGTACTGAAACTCACTGAAATGTCTGTACTCAAGAGCACTTTGGAGAAATGCTGTGAAAATTTCCCAGCATACAGCCTTGACAGTACAATTCAGTCCTGACCGTATTATAATGCTTACCTTCTTTCCAGCAAAAACTGCCCATGTCTGCCAAATTCTGTAAGTACAGGGTTGTTTCATAGTACAGACTCAGACGAGATGCCACGCTTATTCCTGCATGTGACTCATGCAAAACAAAGTTTGAATTATGAAAAGAAAATACTCCAACAACCCACTTAATACATGGTGGGGTAGATAGGATATCCACACCACAGGCTAAATAAAGAAATGGAGAATTTATTCTGAACTGTGCAGGTAAACAGGTGTGACAGTATGCTGTGCTTCCATGTGGTGGTTACAATTACAGCTGGAATATTTGATTTAATACAACATTAATTACATTAAGGGTGACAATATAGATGAAAAAAAATTATTTCCTGCTATCTATTCCTCATTATCCAAATATGCTTTGTATGCTTATCACTGGATTTGACAGGTATTATAAGATTATACCATACAACAGGCTGATATAAAACTTAATTGGATATCTGCAGAGTGCTTTGAGCTTAAAAGGAGATGTGGTATATAGCATATTGTATATGGTATGTTGAACTATTACAGCACAAAAAAAAGTGAAAAATGGACAAATTCTTGTCTCTTCCATGACATTTGATGTATCTTTAAACAAGCATTTTTTTAACTTCAGCACTTAGTTTAAAAAAAAAAAAAAACACCATTTATTTGTCTCATCTCTTAGAAAAAAATATATATATTGCCAAGTAATGGTCCAATTAGGGCTGATACTGTGGCAAAACATAGACAAATAATATCTTTAAATTACTTAAATAGTAACTGTTGGTTTTATCTGTTGTTTTGTTCAGCCATTTTTTATTTCATGTGTTGTGTAGTGGAATTCAGCATGCTCTCTTGAGAATGACATTACAACTGTGTTGCCACAGGCAAACAAACAAGGTACAGATGCTTAAGGGAGATAAAAAATAAATGCTAATATTTTAGTGATGTTTAAAAAAAAAAAAAGACATCAGGGCAGGAGCCACGATCAGTGTTTTTTCTGTGTGAAAAGAGTAGTACTCCTATATAAGGGGCAGTTACAGTTTTAAACACACAGATTTTATTTCCACAGGTTTTAGTACTGGAGAATGTGATAAAGTAGTTTCTGACAGATTGCCCTGAGCGTATATCTGATCTTTCCAACTGCTGCCTCTACGGTTCACTGAGAGGAGATCAGAAGGCCTGAGGTTGGCAGGTGGCAATGCGAAGCACACAAACGAAAGGGTTGTCTTTCACAGCTTTTCTTTTTTTTTTTTCATTATTTTTTTCCTCCTTATCTCAGGCTTCCAACAGTTTGGCCTGAACAAATCCCCATCTGCTCTATCCCTGTCTCCAAAAAATGGCACTTAGAAGCAAGCCTGTGTGGTTAATTCATATAGAAACCTCAAGGCATTGGATTATTGGAATTATAACCCTGCCACCGACCGGCACAGGTCGTGAACCAGGGCCCCCCGTGTGCCAGGAGCTGCATGAAAGGCGATTCACTGAGTGGGGAGTCTGGAGAAGCACAGCTTCATGGCTCCTTTCCATGGAGCATTTAGTGTCTGTCAACTCAGTATTTTCGAATGGAAAGCGATGTCATTAGACTGTTTTCAACCCGATGTAGTTGGGAAGTCATAATCACACATTAATAAAAATAGGGACAATCATCCAGCATTTCATAAATCTGACTTTTCTCCACTATATTCTGTATAACCGTAACAGATGGGTGAGTTGAGATGGGCCAACAGAGATGTGTGATTTATTGGCAAAAAAATTATGACAGCTGGATTGCACGCATATCCACACACACATACTTAAATTTAAATAACATTTCTGAAAGGAAGGGTTTGGTTCTGGCCCCACCAGTTGGAACTGAATCTACCCCCTAAGAATATTAGGTATTACCCTTTGATTTGCTGATCTTTAACATTTTCATTAATGACCTAGGCATAAAAATGAAGGAGCACACTAACAAAATTTGCTGATAACACAAGGTAGGAGAGTTTTCTATCTGGAAGAGACAGGATTATTGTAGAGGAAAAGCTGTGTGACCTAGAGGAGTGATAGAAGTGGAATTAAATGTAATTGTAAAAAGTGCAAGGCCATGCCCTTAAGGACTAATAGCAAGACTGTTTGCTACAACACATCAGCTAGAAGGCAGAAGGGAAAGTCTTGGATATATCAGCCACTTACAGGGTGATTATAAACCACAAACCTCATGCAATTGTGCATAAAATAGATACGTGCAGCAGAGAAGTGGAAGCATCAAAGGTATTATAGAAGATACAAGTGAAATATCAGCTAAAATTAGCTGTAGTTACTTGTGGATGATGATGGCAAATTCAGATTGGAACAGGTGCAGACAATATGTATCAGGCTGATCCTATCTAATGAAATTAAAGACAGCTTAGTTTCTTTAGCCTAGGTAAATGAAGGTAGAGAGGTAATAAAAATATTATGCATATATTCATAAGCAGTGACGTAAAGAATTGTGAGGAAGAACCATCTAAAACTTAAGAACAATGATGGGTTAACAGCAAATGGGTATTAACTGGAATACATTTTGCCTAAAAGTTAGGTAATGGTTACTGATCATCTCATCACAGTACAAAGTCTCCGGGACAGCCATTCAGTGGGAATGAGGTGGGGCACAAGCTCCTTCTCCTCTCTTCTCTTCTCTTCTCTTCTCTTCTCTTCTCTTCTCTTCTCTTCTCTTCTCTTCTCTTCTCTTCTCTTCTCTTCTCTTCTCTTCTCTTCTCTCTTTTTCGAAAGGGGTTATGTAATGTCATTACCAGAAGCACTGAAGGGCTGAAATAATGACTAGGAGCTATTAAGAATCTACGTCATTCTTCTGAACATCCTCCCCAGGTGCTAGGGTACCTATTTCTCTACAGTGTGTGAATAATTAATTTCATTAAGTTAAAATCAGAGCAATTGCTCCTAATCACTTTTAACTTGAAGTTTACAGCTTTGGATTTAGACTTGAAAAAGAGATTGTTTAGCCTAAAGCTTGTCTTTGTTTTCTTTTTTCCAGTTATATCAGTTGGTTTGACAGATACACTACTGCGTCTCACTTTGTACCAGTGAGTGTTAAAACAGAGTTCTAAATATAGCTTTTCATATACCCATGACCACCAGTCCTAGTAGGTCAAACAGAAAATCTATAATAGGATTACCTTCAAAAGGTTGTTTTTTCCTTTTAATAAATGTTTTTTATTATTATTCTTTATTCATCTTGTTCTTTGTTTTGTCTTCTGATTTTTTAGATATTCAGAAAAAACTTAAAACATCTGTAAGAGTTGCTCTAGAACTATAAAGAAAGAAACTTTTGATTAACAAAGAGGAAGAGAAAGGTAGGAAGAGATGCCATATATGACTTATTTCACTTGATTCCTTGCACTGGGAATCAAAAACAGCTATACGTTCTGGAGTGTTAATGTTTCAACTGTGGCTACATGCCACTCCAGCTGTGACCTTTCCAGGCCATCCATTTGCTCATACCAGGTACACTACGCAGGTGGTATGCCACTGCGATATATCTCATTTCTCCTGTTAGCCATGCACTCAGCCTGTTGACCCCCAGCTCTGCAAAGTTTTGTTGTGGTTGTACCCAAGAAAGCTGAAAGGACAGAGATCCTTACCCAAGACAAGGAGACTATTACATCTGATGAGTTAAACATTTGTATTTTCTGTGAGTGACCCTGTTGATTTCACAGGGCTACATGACTTAGAAATGCACAGAACAGTAGTAAAAGAAAAGAAAGTGAGGCAACATCAGATACTTAATCCCTAGAAGACCAAAGAAATTGAAAACTGTTAAATCCTATTGCGGATGAGCTGTAGTGTAATTTTTGTTTTAAGCTATTCACTCATCCCATAGGTGCAGCTTTTCTGAGGTCTGCAGTGTGCTCTGCCATCAGATTATGGAGTGCAAAGTTCAGCATACATTCCAGAATGAAAGCAATATTGAATAGTGGATATAGATCAAAACAGTTTATCTTTCACAAGAGACATTGGAGAAATGAAACCATGGCTGTAAATGTCAAATCTACATAGGAAAGCAGCAGCAAACCACCTTTTTCATGGGTAGGTCTCAGTGTCCAGAGCTGTATATGAAAAGTTGCAGTCACTCTGGATTAAAAACAAATATGCTTTTGGATCGTTTTAAGCCATCTGCAGTCTAAGCTTTTCCCTTCCTTCACTGCCCGCCCCCTTTTTTTTTTTTTCATTTCTTGTACTCAGATATACCACCTGTTAAGAGATGGATGACTGCTTGTTACTGAACTGTTTCTTTAGATACTGAACTGAGGTGTAATAGGAATGTTTCCATTTACTCCAGTAATTTTGCTTTATTTGTTCAACCTTCTTGCCCATATGGCATGAGGATTGAATATTTCTACTCTCGTTTTCATTGTCTAAGGCTCTGAGGCTGTATTCTGCGCTCCCTGATAACATATGGTCTACTTTGGTTTTGACTTTTTTTAGTAAAATATCAGTAGGGAAAAAAAAAAAAAGATCAGAAAGATCTAATCAAGGTATTAAAACATAAATGGTAGTTAAAAAAAAAAAAAAAGAGTCAAAGCAAAAAATCCACCAGGAAGAAAAATTCAAGTTGTGACCCAAATCTGTGGGGCTGGGTTATCTCATTATATTTATCTCAACTCAGCAATTTCATCTGCATGTGCATTCCTTGAACAGCCTTGGAAGAAGATTCAGTGAGGCCAAAGTGGCAGAGGACTCAGCCAGTGAGTGCATACTCAGGTTCTTAGATAGGATTGTACAGGCTGTGCTGATGTCTGTATTTTTAAATAGTAGTATTTGAGCTAGGTAGTTTAAAGCTAAATCAGTTATGTCTAAATATTTTTTAAATATCAGTTGCCTTGGCAAAAAAAAAAAAAAAAAAA
>VXAL01004455.1:17730-54539 GCA_013399475.1 Chauna torquata
TGATACATTTCTGAAGCATATCCTCCCAAAAGCCACATGCAGGCACATGAAGGACAAGAAGGTCCCTAGGAGCAGCTAGCATGGATTTACCAAGGGCAAATCATGCTTGCCAAGCTGACTGTGATCACCTTCAGATGACTGACTCTGTGGATGGGAGAAGTGGATTATGTTTACCTTGACTCTAACAAGACTTTCAGTGCAGTCTCTCATAGTGCTCTTGTAGCCAAACAGGTGAGGTATGGTTTGGATAGGTGGTCTACAAGGTGGATGTAGAATTATCTGGACCACCAGGCTCAATGGGTTGTGATGAGCAGTACAAAGTCCAACTGACAGCAAATTGCTGGTAGCATTCCTCAGAGGTCGATACTGAGGCAATAGTTTTAGGATCTTTATTAACAACTGAATGCTGGGACAAAAGGTGCCCTCATCAGGTTCATGAGTGGTACTTAATTGAGGGGTATGGCTGAAATGTTGGCAGGTCAGGTGTACATGGAGGGGACATTGCCATACTGAAGAAATGGTCTGACAGGTACCTCAGGAAGTTCAACAAAAGTGAATGCTAAGCTGCACCTGGGGTAGACAACATCATGCAGCAGTACCGTTTTAGCACTACTGGGAAGAAAACAGCTTTGCAGAAGAGGACATGGAAGTCCTAGTGAACAGTGAGTTGACCATGAACCAACAATATGCCCTTGCAGTGAGGGTGGCCAGGTGCATCCTGGGTTGTATTAGTAAGAGTGTAGTCAGTAGGTCCAATGAAATGATCCTTCCCCTTTATTCAGCACTTCTAGGAATGCATGTGGAGTACCATATCTGTTCTGGTCTCCCCACAGAAGAAATACCTTGATGTAGTGGAGTGAGTTCAGTGAAGGTCTACCAAGACAGACTTGGGGATGGAGCAGAAAAAGTAACAGGAGAGGCTGAGAGATCTGAGTTGGTGGATTTGCTCAGCCTGATGAACTAAAGGGGAACCATTTTGCTGTCTTTAGCCACCTAATAGGTAGATTGAAGACAAAGCCAGATTTTCTGAGGTGCACAGTGGAAGGATGAGAAGAAATGACACCAGTTGCAGCACAAGAAAATCTGATTACATATGACGAGATTTGTTTCACTTTGATTGGTTAAATAGTGCAAGAAGAGCCCAAAGAGGCTGGGAGATTTCCTTCCTTGAAGGTATTCAAAACATGACTCAACATGATTGCTCAGTGCCCTGAGTAATCTGCTCTGTGTGGACCCACTTTGAGCAAGATTTTGGACTAGATGACCTACAGAGATCTCTTCCAACATAAATTATGCTATGATTCTTTGATTTCTATACAACTTCAAGCAGAATATATTCCATCTTGAATTGGTGTCAGCCACAGTAACAATCTCTTCTCTCTGAAGAACGTGAGAGAATGGCATGAAGCTGTGTCAAGGGAAGTTCAGATTAGATGTCAGGAAAAGGTTCTTCATCGAGAGGGTGGTCAAGCCCTGGAACAGGCTCCCCAGGGAAGTGGTCATGGCACCAAGCCTGCTGGAGTTCAAGAAGCGTTTGGACAATGCTCTCAGACATGGGGTTTGTTTTTTTTGTAGTTCTATGTGGAGCCAGGAGCTGGACTCTATGATCCTTGTGGGTCCCTTCCAACTTGGGATATTCTCTGATTCTATGGTTCTAAATGAGATCCGTGTTCTTTTTCCCTCTCAACTTGGCTCAAAGATATCATAACTATCCTCTGATTAATATTCCTTCCATTGAGTGTAACAAAACTTTACCACAGGCAGTTGTCGTTTTCTAAACCATTTAATAACGCTCATTTTATTTCTAAGGGTGAAAAAATAATGGGGTGATAACATGTCCTGAATTGCTAGTGACAGCAACTGTTAAGGCTTCAAGCATTTACTGTTTTTCACCAGCTGTTGTTTTTTTTAGTACCAGCAATTTTATTCCCCCAAACCTAGGCTTATTTATGTATATAAGGAAAAAAAAAAAAAGAGCCATTAGGAAATTGTAAGCGAGCTTCCTGAGAGAAATCAAATGAAATATTGTATGTATTTGTCACTGCTATACCTGTGTGGCTGGGGAAAGATGTCACATGTCCTTTCTGGGGTCTGAACCATGTTGTTGCTCATCCAGCCATGCATGGGGATCTGTACCAGTTCCAGATTTACCTACCAGCCACCACGATTATCAGTGATAAAATACTGTTAACATTTCATCAGCCAGAGTAGGCTACTCCTGAAAAGCTGTCTTTCTTCCCCCCAACCCTTAAAACTCTTTCCCCCTTAGAATTATTTATGTATTTATCTTAAATTATCTGTTATCTGTTTTCTGCCCTTCGTTTTCAATCTTTTCTGCCTGGGAGGACACAGAAGCAGCGGTTCACCTGGCTTGTTGTACTCCAGGTTACGATCCACCACTTTCTCTCTCATAATTTCTGGAAAACCTTCAGAAGAGGTAGGAGGGCAGCTTGGTTTGTGGCATCCGCACTACACACGCTGTCTGTTCATCTTTTTCCAGAGTCTGGCCAGACTGCAGGTTTGAATTAGCTAGCTGCCTGAAACACGGGAAATAAATAAATGTCAGAAAACAGCTATAATCTACAGAGGAGCTAATGCTGAATGCCTCCTGGTACCAAAGGGACTCTTCAGAGCAGCGTTTTGTCAGCATCCACATCCAAGTTTTGCTGTAAGGCCAACCTTTTCTGCCAGCTATACTGGAGAGGCTCAGTCTGACCCCAGCCACATTTGTAAGCAAATGCATGTGTGCATGTTTATGCCTATAGATGCATGTTCACATACGCCACTAGGTAAACTGAGCTGCAGCTTTGTCAGTGAAGGACTGAAAAGTCTATTATGTTTGATAAGAATATGAGTTTATCAACCATAATCACAATTTGGGCTCCCAGGGCATATTAACATAGCTTCTTTTATACATCAAAAGAGTATCTGCATCATTGGATGGATACATCATGGATAGAGGAGGTTAAACAGATGCTTCTAGCAAGGAGTTTCAGCCATTCTGTCTGTTAAGAGTCTGTTTTCTTATTCTACCCCCCAGCTAGCATAATAAAGATACAATGTTTTCCTCCCCTCCACCTTCCTTCTACCTTGACTCTTCTGTTTCTCTCTTCTTGTCCCTTCACTATTTCCTTTCCTCTGTGGCAATAAACATGAACTACTTGGGCTAGCATCCCAGATGACCCAATCAGCTTCTCAGTCAAAAATTAGAATTCTAGGAGGGAAAAAAAAAAGAAAAAGCTACTGATTATTCACAGAGCATCATCATTCCTTAAGCTTCTGTCAGTAAAGCCTCCAAGATGTCTTGGGGATATATTCAAGGAAGTTGGGGGCTATGTTCAACAAAGTTAGGATTCTGCCAGCAGTTAGCTGTTACTCTGCTTTAAGGTGCTTGGTCTTCTGAGTAAAAATCAAAACCCAGTTGCAGCAAACACAGAAGGGTTATCCAGAGAAACTGCCCAACAAATGAGGAGCTTGCCAACAGCACAAGATGCACGAACAAGTTACCACAGAAACTATCCAAGTGAATGTTCTTAGCCTGCAGCAAAAATAAGGTAATTTGCGTTAGGTTAGCCGGCAGTAAGAAAGCTTGTTATGTCTAATTAGCTAAATGCATTCTTGCAGCTCTTCCTACCCACTGGCCATTTAAGATTTTTAATTTTCCTCCCTCAGCACATTCATTTCTCATTGTTACCCCTTTCATATGCAGTTCTTCAGACTCAGTATTTTATTCTGCATTGTCCACGCTGGCAGATCACGTCACATGATGGAAGTAAGTGGATGCTCCTTATGCAGCTGTCATTGCCATTTTAAGGTTCCTATATTGTGGGACTCTCTCTTTCAATACTCCTGTGACCAAGAAAAGACCCTTTGCTCACGAATGAGCTCTCCTTTCAGCACATAAGAAAGGAGCTGAAAAAGAACACTCCAGTGAAGCTTCAATGAATTCTTTTTCAGTCAATTCGTATTCTGCAAAAGTGTAATATTTTGCCTGAACTAATATTGACATGGGGAAGATCAATGTCATTAGTTTAATAAAGATACTGTGTAAGTATTTTCCTTAATGAGATGGTCTGACAAACCTTCCCCAATAAACTTCAAAATTGCTAAACCCTCAAAATTGCTTACATGTTCCAGGAAAATTAAACAGCAAACCACCACCCCACTTCCTGATATAATGTCCCCCTCTCATTGTATCAAGTATCTATGTCTTTGAAAAGCAACCGAAGTAGTAGGTGGAAAAATAAAACATTGTTCTCTAAGTTGTTCATAAGGCACTTGGATCCCTCATACATTTGTGATTCTTGCTTACTTCAGCAAATGGCTTCAGAAAAAAATATATATATATATTCCATTGCAGTCCCATGTTTGTAAATACATTAAAAAGTATCTCTGCCTGCTTTCAGTAGAATACCCACCTCAGCAGCCTGCACAGAATCCCGAAATCACAGGAGATGACAATTGCATGGAGATGGAAGGAGAAGGGAGAGAATTGTTGTGATTTTCTTTTCACTGCTGGCTCTTAGCATGGTTTTCACTGCCTGCCTGTGAGCATTTTCAAATTCTAATGACAGAGAGGTTTGCATAGGTTACCAGGTTTTATGTACACTTACTCAGTACTCAGTCTGCTTAGTGCCTGAGTCCTAATGAAGAGCTCAATTCAAACGCATAGCGAAATTTGAATGTCTAACACATAAATGACAATGGCCTACATCAGTGTATAGATAGATAAATAACATGTGAGCTGGCTGTACTGGACTGATAGTTAACTTGTGCTCTCAAAGAATAGAAATCACTTCCAGTGTTGAAATAAGAATTCAACACTACTAATTTTCTATTTGTTTAAAAAAAAAAAAAGTCTAAAAAGTACAAATAAGCAACATTTGCAGCTTCTTTTAGTTGTTTTTTTGTTTTTTTTTCTTTTTTTGGTAGCCATCTGTTGTTAGCAGATGATAACTGAAAATTTTTTGTTGCTGCTTAGAAAAATACGAAACAATTTTCCTTTCTTGTGAACTTAAAAATGCAATTAATTCCTTGATTTTTTTCCCTACAAAAAAACAAATCTCCTCTTGTGAATGTCCTAAGCTGAACTGATGTAGAAATGTTCTCTTTTTGCAGCCATCTTATGACCATCTGCCTTCAGCTGAGCATTGCAATCAGAGTACCTTTAAAGATGATGGACAATTTAGAAAATTGTCAGATCTCTGAAAAATGCTTTGAGCAATTGACCTGTACTTGTTCATCTTAAAGACTGATGCTAAGGATTTAACACTTCCAGATTCTCTTCAAATTAGACCCAGAGCTATTGCTGACTGATGCAAGATCATGTGGCTTTGAGTATCCAATTCAGTCAGATCCCGAGGCCATCTTTCTAGAAACATTTCCTGGTATAAAGGTGCCTTAACTCACTCATCAGTCTTGCTTTTGACAAGATAAAGGCAAAAGATTGCAGTCTGTAGCAGAGAAGAACAACTTTGGAGTCTAACCTGCAGACAGCACCCCTCCTTCCATAGTGATTTTTACATGAAATAAGAGGCTGATTTAATTATTTAGCATTAAATCTGTGAAATAGTGAGGTAAAATTAGCAGAAGTTGTGAACAATAGACCTAGGAGCTTCATGTGTTTTGCTTGCTTCATGACTAGGCAACTGCATGAAGAATGTTTCTCTTTACTCACAACATTTGCCCAAAACAGGAGGACAAACTACGTGGAGGCATAACACCTACGTTACAAGGGTACTGTCGATCCAAAAACAACGACAAAATTCCAATCTCTCCCAAAAGGGAGAGAAAGAATGGAGAGAAATCAGTGCTGGATTATAATCTCCTTCACAAAATGTGATAAAAATCTCAAGAAATTGGGCAAGTTTGAATTAGGATTGGATCTGGAAAATTTTCGTATGAAAAAGTCTGAGAGTGATGCATTTAATGAAATAGCTGGTAATAGCATAGAGATTTCATGTAAGAACATAGCAATGACCATAGCAGGTCAGAGAAAATGTCTGTCTAATCTGAGAATGGTAAATAGTAAAGAACATAAGAACAAGCATTCAGTGATGGTTCATCAGATTACTTTCCTAGCCCTCCACAATTTGCATTTCATTTGGATCAAATAAGATTATGATTCTTCCTGGTTCAGAACAGTGAATTGAGGCTGTGTTTCACATCCTGGCTTAGCGACTAACCAGGTAGAAAGTGGATAATTTGGGACAGATGAATGTCTCCTGTTTTGTCTAGAAATTTATTTTTCCTTGAGACTATTATAAAGTTTTCCATAAAAACATGCAAAATCAGTTTTACAATCCCACATTCTCCGTCTATTGTTTTCTGCACTGCTAAAGCCGTGTTTTCCTTCCTCTCCAAATGCAAAGACTAGGCTAAGAGGGGAAGGGAAAGAATATCTGAACCTGTATAATGGAAGTGCTTTCAGATATGGGAACAGCTGAGGGCATGAGATGTCTTAGTACTGTGCCATGTGGTATTTCCATGCCATCCAGTCCATCAGGGCACAAGTTCAGACAGCAAGACCACATCTTTTCCTTGGCCACAGTCTGCTAATGAGGTCTAACCTCTTGGCCATTTGATCAGCAATTATTCTCAAGTGTGAAAACAATAAAAGTATCACAGAGAGGTGAGGTAGGAAGAAAAACATGGAAAACTTACGAGACACATGAGACCAAACTGAACACATTCCAATACCCTCACAATAATGATTAATTGTATGGTAGCTTTTATCTCATCTAGCCTCATAATCTAGAAAGCCAGCAAAGCTAAGCCTGCAGAATTGCCTGTAGTGAAGTCAGTGAGGTTTGTTCAACTAATTACTTCTGAAGATTTCCAAATAGATTTGAGAGTAATGGTGTTGACATCAAATTCTCCTCTCAGGTTTCTACAGTGTGTTGCTCATTTATTGCTCAGGTTGCTGAAAATAGGTGTCTTCTTCCCCAGGGACTGAGTTAAAAACTCAGGTGCACGTCTGGTTGAGTGAAAAATGCTTGTTTATGTCAGCTGAAACTAGTTGTGGATTTTGGTGGAATCTTGGGCAAATCAATTTGGTAACTGCAGTGTATACATTTGTGAATGCGATCATATATAAAGGTTAAAATATTTAACTTTTATCTTTGCAAAAGGAAAAGTTTCAATGTTACATTTTTAAGCAATAATTCACATTTAAATTCAGTTTAAAATTCTGACACAAAATGTTTGGGTTGAAGGAGATGGAAACCGGAGCATTTAACACCAAGCATTTTTTTGTTTTACTTTTGCATTTACCGTACATTTGTTTAGATCGGAAACATAGTAATACTGGATGTCTGGTCACAAAGAGGAAAAAACCAGTTACTCACAAAGCCTAGTCTTCAACAATTCTTTCAGTCTGAATTGATTTCCACTTGATCTTGTTGTTTTCCCCTCCTTTGTTGTCATTGTTCAGTGGCAAGAATATGATAGGCGGTTTATAAATGTAAATATCTGAAGAAAGAGAAGAAGGGTAAAAGGGTCTCGGAACAGTTTTTCTTTTTAAAAAATATTATGTGAACAAATAACAACAGTGCTGCTTGTCTGAAAAAGACAGAAAGATTGATTTTTCTGTTCTGTCTGGTACTGCTCAGGTTTTCAAACCCAAGCCACTGCTGTAATATCTAAATATTTGAGCTCTGACCTGAACAATAGCATTTCACACTTGGAAAGATCCTTAAACCAGCCTGTAGAAAGTCTCTGCCACCATGGCTCTTGATACAACTCTTGTCTGTGGGAAAAATAAATGACATAGGTATAATAGAACTGCTTTTGGGTTAGTGGATTGGGCTGCATGGGTTAGTGGATTGGGCTGCATGCTTCTTAAAACAAGAATCAAATGCTTACAGTAAAAGCATTTGTCTTTAGGAAAGGGAGGTGGCAACATAGGAACGCTCAGCTCGACCTTTGTTGGACCCAGTCCCATCTATCAAAATACAGAGCTTGTCCCTGTCCAGATTACTGGGTAGGTCCCTGATATTCGTCTGTGCTGGGTGGCCAGGGAACACCTATTTTTTCCTGGTACCTTAGACACATTGATGAACTGAAACTAATGAAAATTGAGCAGTCCTGGTTGATTTCATTAAGAAGAAATCTCGCAGCTGCTTTGTGGGAGTGCCTTAGGCACAAGCTCAGTGGTCAGAGCTGGATCAATAAAATTATCATTCCTGTCAGATAGGCAGTACCCATTTTTTACTTTTTGTTGTCTGGAGTGGCAGTCACTTTCTAGACCCATGAGATTATTTTTCTCTTTTTCTCTTGGCAAATCTGCTTATTGCAGACCCTGGGTATTGGCGAGACCTTTGATTCCTCCATCTCCTATTCCCATGGCATATTATAGGTTTATATCCATACCAGAAGTCTATTTCATTTGTTCTAATATGCTGAGGGAATGGATAGTGAAGGGAAGGGTTGTGAACATTTGTATGGATTCTTTTAGATTGTCTGCCTGTCTCCAAACCAATATCCAGGTGCTGATACACAACCTGGCATCTGGTTGCTTGTTTTCTGGAGCAGGGCCTGTCAGGAAATATAAAAATTCCCATACGGCTGAGGCACCCAGCGATGAAGGGAATGACATGGATCTTTCCTAGAAATCATTCAGAGCACTCGTGGCTTCTTACTGCTCTCATTACTTGCTATGGTGCAAACAGGGCTGCTCGAGATGCTGCTTCCCTACCTATGTTCCTAAAAGGTTACCTTTTTATTATAGCTCACATAAATTACTGCCTGTCAAAAACACTGTCCATGCAGAGCTTGATCGAAAACCACTGGAATTCCTTCTATTAGCCTCAGCGGGACTTAGATGAGCACGGTGTTCAGCAACATGTGTCCTCTTCTGTCTCTGATTAGTGATCAAGACTGCATGTCTCCAGGAAAAAGCATTCTCAGAGAGAAGTTTTTTGGTCTATAATTACCACTCTGTTTCCCATTGCAAAGCTAATGAGGGCCGCCAGGGTGGAAGTCTGTAATGAAATTTAGGAGAATCCTTGCAACCTTTAGCATTCCACCTGCAGACCTCTCCATGGCAACCAGGAGCTCCCAATCACAGGGGGAAAACTGCAAAAGTCATCTCAAGCAGATGATGCTGTTGCAGCGATGAGATGCTCAAGTGGAAACACATTGCTTGCCTGCTTGCCTGAAGACCACCACTGGCTCACCCAAGGTGATACTGTTGATTCTGCTAATAATATGATCTTTGTCAAAGAATCTACTTTGAGATGCTTCTTTTGCTGCCTTGACCAAAGGAGGGGCAGAGCTAAACTCAAAACACTCTGATCCTGAGGGAGATTTTCCAGCTAATGGCAGTCCAAGGGCAGAGGTAGACAACTGATCTCTTTAGTTTGTTTCCACTTTCCTTCTCAGATCCAGATATTTTCGTGTTCTGTGTATGGGGGGGCCAGTGATTGCCAGTGCTCCCCACCCACCTTCCAGCCCCTGTGGCTTTGTGCTGTCCTTTTGGTTGCGCAGGATTTGACCTTCGTGGGGAACTGGCTGTCTTAAAGATGGCAGCTCATCCATCACGGCTTTCACAGGCTGTCAGCGTTGCATTTAATCTCACTTGTAATTTTCCAGGGGAGGTTTGCAAAAGCCACAAACAGAATCTTAATGCTATAAAATGCTGTTTGTAGCCAGTGAATGCTTCCTATCTGGATGAAGCTGTGCTGTGTTCCAGCTGCCCTGAGCTATCCAGAGATGAAAAACTCCCCAGTTCAGCCTACAGTCCTGTGTGCTGTCCACAGTTCAAATGCTGCTATAACTGGTATATCTTCCCTCTCAGATCACATGCACACAACTGGATGCTTAGAACCACGCACTTTGCAAGGAAGGCACAAAAAGACTTTTCCCAGAGCTCACACACATCTGTGAGGCTCCACTGCCCATTTCATGGACTTGTCCTTCCGGGGGGAATCTTGCTCTTCAATTACATAGCAAGCTTCATGCCCAGGTGAAGCCCAAGCTTCACTTTTGTAAGCCCTGATCCACCCCCGACTCCAGACTCACAGTTTTTAAATGAAGTTTGGATTCGGGAAGCTTGTGCCGACTCTTAAATCTTCATCTTTCATTATCTTCGCCACACCAGCCTTCCTCCTTCATTCGCTTCTTCAGTTTACCAGCAAAGGAACAAGCTAAACTGGAATCAATATAACCAGAAATATACTCTGGGAAACAATGCCAGATGCAATCACAGAGGGTTACTCTAAAAATGAGATATAAAGCTCTGCTTCCCAGATATATGTTCAACAGAACGACCTCACTCCCTGACCTGTCTGTCCGTGTCACGCTGACAGATCATATCGTCTGTTGATACAGGCCTGCAGAAGCTGCAATTTGTCAACAAGTCCCTGAGCTGTGCAGATCTGGGCTGGATTTCTATGATATAGTTTCTCTTCTGGCAATCAGAGGGGAACAAGGTAAATCCCTGGAATTACGTGGATGTCAGTGACCTCATCAAGGGCTTTATCCCTTGTTTCTCATTCCATAGGTGGCTAGCCTCTGGACCAAATTATGAACTGAAAGAATAATGTGTATTTTTCCTGTAGACATCTCTCTATATTTACAGTTTCTTCAGCAAACAGATTAATTAAATTAGTATAGCTGTATTTTCACTGGTGCTGGAAGCGATAATGGTAATTATGACAGCATTAGATTTCGAAGAAGCCTGTTTTCAGCCTTGAAGCTGAAAAACTTTGACTAAATGTCCTGAAATTGTTTGTGCCAGGTGTCCTCCTCATGCTGAATTACTTCATAAAATTTCATCAAAGTAGTTAATCAGTTCCTGAGGGCAAGATTTAAGAAAAATACCATGCTTTGAAATTAACTATTTCCAATAATATATTTAATGTTATCTCCATAATTTGGCAGGAAACTTTGGAGTCCAAAACCAAATTTTTCTGCTTTTTGTAGAAATCCAGCCCAATTCAGCCAAGTTACAAGCCTCCAGCCACACAGAGGCTGGGAAGAAGGTTTTCTGCACTATTTATTTCTCCTGAGTATTCTCTAGTTCTCACAGCTCTTAGACTTGTTTCATTACAGACCAAAGCATGTCTTCCCTGCAATTTTTCTTCCTTGCAGGTGGGAGAAAACATATGTTTTGATCCTAGAAAAGACATACATGGAAAGAAAGAGGAATTAGATGAGCAAAGACTAGAAAATCATGGAGCAAAGGAAAAGGCCATTTTTGATATTTGAGTAGTGCTGTGATTGCACCCTAATTATATTTGCAACCTTACCATTCTTTTAACATATGGATGTTTCTATTTATGAGCATTTTTTTTTCCTTTTAGGTAATGAATGTGTAAAATCTTCACTGAAACTACAGCTCTGTGTAATGGTTTGCTCAGAACTGCAGTGTCTTTAACGAAATATAAAATATAAAATAAATCCTCCTTCAGCTCAAACAAGGCATAGCAAGAGAAAAAAAAATGATTAAAAAGTCCAAAATAGACCAAGATAGTCTTCTATCCAGACAATCAATTTCTCAATGGTGCCCAATAGACATATTGAATCACACATTTTGCTTACACAGCTGCCCAGAGAAAAACAAGGACCATATTGCTACCCATCTCCTTTTGCTAAAGGTTGGCAATTATAGCAGTTGGAAAGCGATAACAATCTTTCATTGTGTCAGTGAGTATTATTCAGGTTGGCATACAACCTCCCTGCTTACCCTTACAATATTCTTAATTAAATTAAGATTAAATCTGTAACATAGAGGTATGATCCTACTGATATTACAAAGT
Source organism: Chauna torquata (assembly GCA_013399475.1). NCBI lineage: Eukaryota > Metazoa > Chordata > Aves > Anseriformes > Anhimidae > Chauna > Chauna torquata. The sequence continues at coordinate 29,490 of VXAL01004455.1, forward strand.
TTGTGACTCAGTGCAAAGGTGATGGGCAGAAATTCTGTGGTCCATGTTATGTAGGTGCAGGCTAGGTGCAGATTTGCTTCCAGGCTGGAATGAACTGATGTGTTTCATGCAAAATGCAGTTTCTCACTGTGTCCAGCTTTACGGATTGATACAAAAAATGCAATAAGGTAGCATCATAAGCTGATCACAAAAGAGCATTCTCCACATGGTAGGTGCAAGAGAGTTTGTTTATATCTTGAAACATCAGGGTTTATTTCCCTAATAAATATAAATGGCACTTTGGGTGCATGAAGTTAGAAATAAGAAATAAAACTAGATTTGTCCTGTGGTAGACAGTAGCAATTGATATTTTTCATAACCTAGGATGTAGCCTTTCACTTGGCTGTCTCAAACTATTTTTTTTTTTTTCATTTTTATCCAGATGGTTGGAGAGTTACTTGAATAAATCATGTTATCCAAATACAAATAAAAACAAAGCCTGGAATTTCTCACCTAGAATTTGAATATGCTGTGTACATTTCATCCATAGTTTTATGTTTGAATACTGAAAAGAAAGGATATTCTATTGGCTGGTAAGCTAGCCTAAAATTTAGCTAGCTAATAGGGTTTATTCCTTGTTTTGCTGCAGACTTGCTACATGTTACTGTATGAGTCCCCCAAAGAGCAAAAAAATACCCTTAGTGGTAGGCATTCATTACTCCTTGTGATAAGCATTTAAACTCTATTTAGACCACACAATCAGACCACACAGTTTAGACCGGTAATCAGCATACTGAGCCTGGTTCCTAGGGAATTAGCAGGCTGCTGGGCTAAGAGGTAGCCAGTAAGGAAATTTTAGGAGTTAGATCCCTGTTTAAAAATTCAGGCAAATTAAAAAGAACGGCCTTGGTTCCTTCTAAATTCGTGGTGATTCTTCCCCTTACAGTTCCTCAAAAAACAGACACATTTCCTCAATGTTCTCTGAGAACACTAAGTACACGAGGCCACTTAGGGAGGATGATCTGAAAAACAAATAGATTTTGGATCTTCGTACAGCTCAGGCATGAGCTAAGTGATAGGATTACAGGCCTGTCAAGACCAAAACACTTAAAAGACATGCTCAGAAATTCATGTGACTGAAAAATCTTAAGGTATGAAAACTGATGTGCTTTCAGCTTCAAGTCAAATTACGTCCAGGATTAGATGAGTGCTGAACAGGGATTTTCTAGGACGATAATTCTACTGAAGTCTTTTTGGCCATCAGTTCCAGTCTATAGAATAAAGGCACCAATGCTACCAAACCTTAGAGAATTACTGCACTAAAGAGAGGAAATACTTGGAAAAATTGGTGCATCAGAATTAGGGAAATAATATATCCAAGCATATGAATATTGTCAGTATGCTCTGTTCAAACATCTCATGGATTGTCTGATCATTTCACATGTTAATCTTGCCTGTGTGATACTATTAGAATATTTTCCTGTTAAACTAAAGGTTGGTGACTTGCCCCAGGAGTGGCACTCCAGTGGTACCCAAGAAGTCAGACTAGACATACTGTTATGGCCTCCTGTTGGTTCATGCTCTGCAAATTAGGGGATATTTATGGACTTATTTTTTCCTTGTAGGTTTCGACTGAAGAAGGAATGAGCTTAGCCAGAGAATACTCCTGCTCCTTTTTTGAGACTTCAGCTGCCCTCCGCTTCTACATTGATGATGTCTTTCATGGACTAGTGAGGGAAATCCGAAGGAAAGAGTCCTCACTGCCCATGGCAGAGAAGAAGATGAAGAGGAAGGATAGTCTGTGGCGGAAGCTGAAAGGATCCCTGAAGAAAAAAAAGGAAAGTACAACTTGATGGGAATTCACCATGAGCCACCCCTCAGGAGCTGACCACAGTAACCTGTAACAGTTTGAAAAGGCAGCATTGACACAGCATCTTCCAGACCAGGTCCTGGAGTTCCTTCCCTTCAGCCCTCATGCAGAAGTAGCTCCTTGAAGGCCCAATTCATGGTTGCCCCGTGGCTCCTCTGTATTATAGTTCAAGTCACTTAGCATACCCTCTCATCCCTTCTCTCCAAATCAGAGTGGAGAAAATACTGTGCTTTTTCCCTGTGGTCCCTGGCTGGTGTTCAAATGCTAGGAGTTAAGCCAGCATCCAGGGCAGAACCAGCTTCCACCAATTCTAGAGCAAGGGATGCACGTATTGCCTCCTCTCTTTACATGCATGGATCATTTCACCATCCCAGGAATGATTAACATTTATTTCAATGGACATTTTGACTGTTTAAGGACTTTAGGATTTGACCTTCAGCTTTGCATTCACCTGTAGGTTTAGGATTAGAGTGTGCTCAGCCTGTGCGTGTGTGTGTGAACTGGGACCAGAGGGAACGCTGGGGGCTCCCAGTTTTGACCCTGTAAAGCCCCATCCTGACTGTGTTCTCTCCACTTAGCAGGAAGGGTTGGCAAGCATAGCACAAGTCCCACACCAGCCATCCAGAAGGCTGCAGGATTACAGCTCTGTCTCCTCTACTGGCTAGCAGATGTACATTGTCCTACAGGCACGCAGTAGATTGGCCACACTCCTGCAGCCCACCGAGGAGTGCACAAAAAGCACTTCCCAGAGCCCTCCCTAGAGCAGTGCAGCTCCGTCCCACCATAGCACCTGCAATGTAGCATTCAGCCCTCAACTCACTGCAGAATTGCATCAGGTCAATCACCGTCTTTCACTGTCCTTGACCATCCAAGTGAATCATTTGATCGATCAGTTGGACAGGTCTTTTAAATATTCCTTTTTAAAGCTGGCATGAGGTAGAATATAGTCTCATTGACTTTTTTTCCAGACTTCTTTTAATATTGACTTTATTTATAAATTTTACAATTAAATCATGCATACATTTTGTCAAAAAATAAAGATCATGAATGCCATGAAGCTATGCTAGTAGTCAGTGTTATTTGTGTCTGTTTCATAATAATTGATACTATTAGAAAAATATGTGTGTTCTTTAGTAAATGTGCATTTTTTTTGCTTTCCTTTGACTATTTTTGAGAGTTTAGACAAATTAATTATATTTTGGAGGAACTGGGGCGGGAGGGGCAGTTGATTTGTTTTGCTGTGTTAAATATGAAAAGGTTATGGTTTTGTGAAGAATTTCAGTTCATTAAAGTCTGGTGTTTTATTCTCTACTTTCCCTTCCATTCAAGAAAAAACAGTGATTTATTTTGACTTGTCAGAAATTTTCCATCAAAAATACCACTTCAGTGTGTATAGTTAGATAATATGTGGCTATATTTCTACTTGGAAATATTAATCGAGAGAAATACAAGCACATATAAGCATTTAAAGTGAATTTTCTGTTTCCTGCCCCCAACAGCTCAAGTCTACATTTATACTACTGTAATTACTATTATTATTTTGCCTGTATTGGCACAGAGATTTTAGGTAAAGCTTCCTAGAGACAGAGATGTGCTTGCTCAAAGAGTTTATGAGCTAAGTATTGGTAGAGAGACAACAGGAGGCTACACTGAACAGATGGTGGCTATGAGACTATAAATAACAAGAGGAAACATCTGTGACTGTTCCAATACTGCACACTGCACAGAGGGGAATGAAGCAGTCGTTCCACATGTAAGAGACCATAGAAATTACCATCCTGAGAAACCTTGAGGGATGCTCATTGGTCTCTTTCAGGCAGATGCCTAAGCTTGGAGTCAAGTGAAAAACATTTAGTATTGGTTATTATTTCACCCACACTACTGAGGGACATACTATATCAATACTGGCTTTTCTTTGTAGTTTTAGGGGTAGCCTGCTTCTGGTCAGTTTGAAATACCAAAGTTGCAAAAAAGGGCATAGATACAGTCTAAGATTAAGCCTTAAATGAATTCATAAATTAAACATACCCATCCTCTGGCATTAAGGTCATCTGGCATGGAACAACATCTTTCCATACTATTAAACTGCCAGCCTTCACAGCAGGCTTACCACACACAAACTGCTGTTGGAAATGGTCCCTGGACTGTGCTAGGTTCTGCACCATGCTCAGCAACTGGTTAGGAAAGTGCTAGCTGATGTGATCTGAAACCATGCTAAGAATCATTTTAAGAATTTAACAGTATGGATTTGTTTGGGTACCTCCCTTGGTAGTTTCAAATTGCTAGTACAGAAACAGCTTACATAGTCGTATTCTTGGGTGTACCAAGTCCATGAAATCCCCAGGTTCTCAGTATCTCCATGGCTGGCCTATACATGCCAGATTTTCAAAGATATTTGGTACTAAGTTAGTCACTTCAAAAAGAATGAGCCCCTCTGAGGATGTTCTGCTACATCTTCCATGAGCCAGTTCAGGTATCTGAATATGTATTGGGCAGAAGGGTCTGGATTTATCTCACTCCACTTTAGCCATACAGAAGTTGATAGGAAAGACTCCCTTAGTGGTTAATAAGCAGAGAGGTTGCTCAGGTGATTTGTCCCATCTCGCTTGGATGGTTAGAATTTGATGAATCACTGCCTAAAATCACTGCCTCTTTCCAGCGCCTTTATGTTGCTCCATAAAGTGCAGCTTGTGTTTAGGCCTAACTTTTTGATGGCTAAAAGCAGGTATGATGAACCCCATCATTAAAGATTTGTCCACCTTCTAACTATGGCAGAGCAGAGAACGGTGCTGTAAATGCTTGGCATTGAATCTTGTGTCTGAAACACCTGACCATCCTTTATTTTTAAAATGGGAATGTCATTCTGATTTACCATCACCCAATTCCTCAATAATCTATAATACTTAACCTCAGTTAATTGAGCAGAGCTGATGGAGGTTATAGTCAGTGAGGCTAACATAAGCCATAACTGCACAAGAGGCTGGGTGCAGCTGCTTTAACTAATTAATCATTATGATTCCGCCACAGAAGGTTGTATTTAGCTGTCAAGCCTAGCTGACAGAGTTAAAAAACAGCAGCTCTGTGTCTAAAGACTTTTCCATCTCTGACTAGTCTCTCATCTAACCATGTCTGGAAAGTCTGAAGAAGGAAACCGATCATTTTATTTTGCTATGTTGCCTACAGCCCCATGAAGGTGGCAGCTATAACTTACTCCACTGACAGACTGTGTTGCAGTTGGACCATAATTCAGCTTCCTTGCTTTATAATTAAAGCCAGCTAATAAATAAAATTTAAAAAAAAAAAAAACACTTTGCAAAAACATCCATAGCATCTCTCGCAAATACATAATATATGGCAGTTAATTACCATTCTTTGCAGTTTTGGCAGACCACATGTTGTATCTAGCTGTGAAATAATAACTTCTGGGGAAGGCTGTAAGTCAAGGTGGAATATTTCAGTGCTTAAATTTTCCTTTTTCACATGTTCTGTGTATAGGCCTTAGGACTTCAACACAGGAACCTTCTGTGTTCCCTCACTTTGTCAGTTCAGGTAATACATTAACAGTCTGATGTCTTTACAAATGATTGAAAATAATTTTTTTACACCAAAAAAGAAAAAAAAAAGAAGAATATTTTAAGGCTGAGTCGTAAGAATACATGGCTAGAAAGAAAAGAAGGAATTCTCTTCTTTTTTGTCCACTATACAATTCATGTTTCTATCCATCTCTCATTCTGATCCTTTCTTAGACATTTGATCCCTCCCTGCATCGTGGCAGATACACAAGCAAACGATGGCCCTCAGCAGAGCTTAGTGTCTCATAGCGATGATTTACATTCCACAACAGTGTCAATGTCTTCTCCCATACTGAATGTTATGCTCTCTGTGGGCCAGACTGTGATATTTGTGATAAGCAAAATAGCTGTCGGTGGGCCTTCGTGACTCTGTAGAGACAGAATAGGTATCTGCTGCAGCTATCTCAAAAGGTGTTACTGAGACGATGACATCAACTGTTATAAATTAAACTGAAAACCAGCAATTCATTTCATATAAATCAGGCAAAGTTTACAGTTAGCTATAGGAGTGCACAATTTGCATTTGCCTGAATTTGTACTAGCAACTGAAGCTAGCAACATAGCTGTCTAGTGTAGAAAACTGATAATAATTCATTTAAGTGTACTTGCGATAGCAGACACATTTAGACAGCCCCCCTCAGGATCTCTTTTTTATATGCATGTGTATCAGGCACAGTGCTTCTTGTGTATATCTCTGAAAAATCTCTAAAAATTAGTAGAGGAAAAGCAAAATTGCAGAATATGACTTTAATACAGTATTAAAATCCCTGTTCTCATAAAATTGAATGACATTTGGACAGAGTAGTGTCTTAGACCACTTCTGATCAGCCTCTCTTTTAGCACTCTTTCTGGCTTGATCTGTCCCTTCACATATGTGCTCCTCCTTAGGATGTCTGCCTGGCAAAATGATTTGTAATGGGGATGGCATTGTCTTACAGAAGCTGTGAAAGTCACCCCAAGCGGCATTGCCCTGCACCTCTAGCCTGATTTATTGCTCCCCAATGCTCCTGGTTCTAAGGCTCCTCAATTTGAGCTCTCCAATTTTGTTACATCGTGCTGAATTATGGGGTTGTTTTGTGATGAGGACAAATGTCCACTCAGGAGCACCAAACTCATTTCACGATCTGAACTTTTCCCCCAAGAGGTAATAAAGACAAGAACATCCAAAGCCATTGCATCACCTACTGTATATCTTCTGTCAATAGATAATTAATGTGACAATGAGATTTTCCCATTCTCGCACTTTGTGATGCATCATATTTTTTACAGTGTTTTTAGCCTTACAACTCTTTCAACAACTACAAGACCAAGCTCAAAAGGAACATTATTTTTCATGGCTGCAGTTAGAACAGAATTCCAGGTAAAGAACAATATTAAGAGGGTAAAGCAAAGCAAGCCCTTTATATGAATATTGCATTGCCTTTATCTGTATAAAAGAAAACAATATTATTTTACCCTTATATTTTAGGTATAATAAATAGAAGAGGAAGGCAGTCTATTTCACATCTATGAAATTTGGTGAACAAAAGTTTAATCTTTCTCTGCTTCTGCTGCATTCTGCAAACAAGACAATTTGGAATTCCTTGCCCTGGAAAGAATAAATCACGATAGAGGTAGCAGATTCAAGATTTGTTTTGTAAATGTTGGTCGTGTCTTTATTCAGTCCCCTCCAACATCCTGCCCTGATGAAGACTCCTGGACAGTTCCTTCCATTGGTTTCTCAGCAACCCAGAACCACCAGGGCTGACCTCTCCATCTTCAGCTCCATTCAGTTAAACGCACTCTTTTTCAGTTTTATTTCACTTGTTCTATTGCGTTGCTCACAGCAATGTAAAAGACGGTCTCTGGTGCTTTTAACAAACCAAAGACATTGCATCTTTTGCCTCCTTCATAAACTTCCCATATTTTCAGTGTTCATACTAAGCAGAATGAGTAATATTTTCCATGATAAACTTTTTGCAAAGTCACACAGCTTTCTGAATAAGAAGCTGACAGTTTCTGCAAATTGACTTTGCCTCCACTACTAGACACTGCTGACTAATCACAGGTGCCTCTTTAACTAGGACATTGAATGAATAAGCTTGAACACTTACAGGATTCAGTCAGCCTAAGTGGGCAGCTCTTCTCAAGGCAATACAAAAACTTCCAGTTGATTCACATCCATCTCCAGCATAGAATTACACATTTTCTCATGATGATGAGTACACTTCAGTCACACAGAGGAAGATGAGGTTTCTGTCCCTGAAAACTTATAAAAGCCATAACCCAAAGCACAAGGCAATTTAAGGAAGATGGAATAAACAGATTATTAGTAATGGAAGGATAGGCAGAGGCGGTAGAAGGGAATACAATACGAGTAAGCATATGAAAGTCATATGACCGGGGAAGGCCTTACACCATTCTCCACTCTGGATGTGTCTTAATGCCTTCTAGAAAGGGAACAACAGCAGATATAATGACGAAAAGATACAATTAAATCTCAAGATGTTTGATTCAAGTGCACACACCACAGGAGTTTGATGAGGATATTAAAAGGAGGTGGGTCATACTAAGAGCAATAGAAATTGATGATGATTTGCTTAATCCTTAGGATGACGTAACTTGGTTGGCCTAGAAAGTGAAAGGAAGAGGTCAGAGAAATTATTACTGTTGTGAAAATGCAAGACAGATTGGGAACACATCTTAATAACAAAATGATGGAGAACAGGGCATAGAATGGGAAATTCAGCAGGAAGAAGCAATACTCAGTGAAGTCCATGGGAAGTACGGATTTCCTTCACTGGTCTATGCATCAGGTTTCTAATCAGAATCTGACTACAGATGAGAATCTGCCTATGGAATAAGTTGCTTCTTCATTAAAGCTTCTTTGGATACTTATGAGAACAAATCTCTGTCTCTGCTGGCTCCCTGAACTAGGTATGCTTGAGAAACTGAAAACAGCTGGTTTCAACTGAACAGTTGGGGAAAAAGTAGGATGCTCAGCTCTGTGTTTCGGAAGGATAGTAGCAAACCCCTCATTTATATGCCTTATAACTAACATAAATGATGGAATGATAGCTCCCTGCTGAAGATTTTAAATGGTACTTCAAATATGTGGTTTCATCTGGGAGAGCAGCTACCAGTTTGCAAGCAGTGCATGCAGATCATTCGCTGCTGGCTTTTTCCCTCCCACTGTTCTCAGACCAGATGTTAATGAAAAATGTAGGAACCTGTTTCTGCTCTCCTGTTTAGTTAATAAGGTGTTCACCAAATACTCCTAAGTCTTTATCTAGCAAAACTGGATGAGATCCAAGTTATCAGAGAATACAGCAGGGATGTCTTTAAGGAGGCAGATGTTCAAAGGAGTACTTTGAAGAGTTCTTCGACCTGTGCGGAGTTGATTATCATGATGCGGATGAAAGATGAGAAGAAAAATAGATGAAACCACAAAGCCTGGGAGAACAAGCTATTCCTGCCAACAATAAACTTCAGAAAGACTGAAGTTATAGAAGCTGTAAAATATTGCTGTGATAAAACTTCTGACCAAGGATGGACCTCCAGGGACTGCCAAGAAGTTTGAGAGCAGTCAGTACCACATCACTTCTTTCACCTAGCAGAAAATACTTGCCACTGAGTAACAAAAATCTTTATCAGAAATCACACTGATTCAAATAGGTAAGAGAGGAAAAGACATACCGTGACACAAAAGGACCTTCAACTTTCACTTAATTGATAAGGAGGTCTGACTGCTTTGCACACTGCACACCTTGAGGCAAATTTTGTAAATCAAGAACAGGTCTGAAGACCACTGTTAAATACCCTCTGTGTAAAACTGGAGGTATATTAATGTCAATAATTTCACTGATACACAAGTGTCTGCGATGATCTTCAGCCTGATATTGAAGCAAACTGTTCTCCTTGGACAACACCTTCCGGATCCCATACAGAAACTGCAGCCCCAGATACGCCTTCGTTGCCATACGGCTCACCAGTAGAGTTGTGCTGGTCCTGAACACTAAAGCCTCAGACTCTACCTTACAAACCTGCTGTTGGGCCCACAACCACCTTGGGGGCAGAGGCCTACAGAGCTGGAGCCTGCAGGAGGAACTGCCCTTGTTCCATCCATCACAGGAGGCTGGTTACCGCCCGACGCTTGCCATTCCCTTTGGGCTGCGGCCAGTCCTTTTCCCCTGGGGTGGCCGTGAGCAGGAGCAGGAGCACCATCACTGCTGGGAAGGCATCTGAAGGCAGATGTGGTTCCCCAGCAGTCTGTCAGCTGTGCTGATCAAACAGCAAGGGAATGACAGCTCTTCTTGACACAATTTTTTCCTGCATAAAAATGTCAGAATGCTGGAGATAAATAAAGTTTTTTAAACCTTTTTGGAGGTACGCATATTTGCATCTTGTAAAGCAGGGCAGGTGCTATCTGAGTGCATTTCCAGTGGAAAATATGTTCTCTCTATACATCCTAAATAGTATCAGATACACACATGTATAATCACACAAACACAGTGTTTTCAAACCCCAGAATTTCATCTGTGCCCATCTACCTTGCAGCCTGTATCTGAAATAAAACAAGGGGTAAAAAAAAAAAAAAAAAAAATTCTTCTTTGTATCATTAAAAAAAAAAGTGCATGTTCTTGATAGGATTACTGCTGATACCCACAGCATACATTTTCTGTGAGCCTCACTTGGTATCTTTCAGTTACTGTTTTCATAAGTGCACAAACCAGAATACTCTTACTTTCACTATACAGAAAGCCAGGAAAATTAGCTTAAATTAAATGTATAACTTTTACGTGTCTATATTCACCTAAAAGAGGTAATGAATACATGCAAGTGTGTTAGCTTGGGCTTGTAATAATTTACAGTAAGGATGAGTGGAATATTGGCACTTGGTGGAATACTTGCATATGACTTATATCAGTCAGAGATTTCCAATGTATGTAATAAAAGTGGGCCAGAGAGAGAGAGAGAGAGAGAGAGAAAGAGAAGTCTGCTGGGAAGATGTGGGGGTATATACATTTATCAGTAGTAATAAAAAGAAATCAGAAGTAAATAGAGGTTCAATATTTGGCGAACTTCCAACCAGGGAGACATGGTTGATGGTAGACAAGGCTTCCAAAGGAACTAGTAAAGGCCTTTACATTTAGGTCACCTATATTTAGACAAGATAAAGCACTATATCATGCCCTACTAAGAACTATCCCAGCTTAATAGATCATTTCTCCCTCTAGCTTTCACATTTCTACAGGGGTTTGCAGAGCTGCTGACTACAAAACAATGACTGGATTTGAAAGGAGGATGAACATTATTTATGTAGAAATAAAATTCATTTATCTTTAGAAAATTATATGTTGAGAGGGATAGTAATCTTCATTTTGATTAATTGATATTTTTTGTGGGATATCATTCAGTTAGATTTCTGAGTTTAAGCCCTTGTAATGACTTTGGTAACATGACTAACGGATCATGGGTTTCCTTCTTCCTGTAGAAGAAAACGCTCAGTAGATCTTGTTTTGGGATAGATCCTGATCTCAGTAGATTCTTGTTCTGGGATATTTCATATTGTTTTAATTAAAGATTTGCAATACAGAAGAATGTATACTCCATATTGCAGCCAAACAAAAACATGTTTCCTACTGAGGTCAAAGCAGAATCCCAGGAAAGAGGATTAAAACATATTAAGATGTGTTACATATGCTCTCTCAGAAACTTTTCATCAGAAACTTCCCGAGTCAGAAGTTTTTTCTCCAGGAGCTAAGGGACTCTTGTGGGGTGTTGTTATCATGACTTGAGCACCTCAGGCAGAGCTGGGACTGAAAACCCCCATCACTGCCTGCCAGGGCAAATGCTGTGCCAATGAAGACACCACAAAGTCAATTATTAGCGGGTAATAGCCATGGGGACATTCCTTGTCCTTGAGGAGAAATACCACAGCATGACCAACAGCCATAAAACTTTCCTCTTTCATCCACCCCACCATACAAAGAACCAATCATTGTGAATACCTGCCAGGGATGATTCATGGCCTGTGCCAATGTCCAAATGGAGTTAGGACCTTGCTTTTGGAGCTGGGTTTGGACTAAAGGAATGCAAAGCCAGGTAACACCCTCAGCACTCTGAGATTCGGTAGATATATACGTTTTACAGATAGGGCCACAGATATCTACCTCACTCTGACTCTGGGCAACAGGTTCTTCTACAACACGAAATGACAAGACTAGCCTCTGTAGTAATTGTTAATGAAAACCCATAATTCCCCACTGCAAGGGCAGCTAAGCTAGTTCATGTTTCTCTCAGCAGCTGCTTGAACCACTTCTGATCTGTGGGTGACAGCAAAGGAGTGCGGGACACATGCAGCCAACAAAATTATCACTGGCATATTTTCAAGACACTAGACTATGTCAGAGATGTTTATGTGCATTTTTGTTGCCTTGCAACTATGAAAACAAGCTTGAGAGAATTGTGGTGGCTGCTCTGAGATGTGATAGAAGTTCAGCTTCTATGGGCTATCAGGAAGAAATATGAGAAACCTTTGAATTTAGAGTGAAAATGAGTGCTGCTGAGCCTAGAAGAACTAATTCACTGAGCAAGCTCAATTAAAAAAGAAAAAAAAAAAAGACAATCCTCAGTGAAGAAAAAAATTTAAAGCAGTTACTTATTTATTTCAACAGAGCTTGAACTCTTAAGAAGGATGTCCTGTTCCACATCATCTCTGGATAACTCTACATGCTTTTCTCCACTTACTTTTACCTTAGTCCTAGCTTCTTCATCCGATCATAGAAACGGAAAATGAAGCATTACCTGTGTGGGCTGTATAATCTAAACCTTAGGGATATTTCTGAAATCTTACCTAAGTGATATTTTCCAAGGCTTGTTATAAATTATCAGGATATTCACTGAAATGATGACTTTTCTTAGAGGAGTAGCCAACAGTCTAATAAGGTCACGTCCCAAGATAAGGATGCTCTATGTTATCCACCCCTTGCATCCCGCCCCCTAGAAAATCCCAGAAGCATGTACACAACACAAAGGCACAAAGGTATCATAACACAGCAACAACTGTTTTTTTTAATCTTAGAATTCTTTGACAAAATACGAACTAAGCTGGAATATTCAGGTTTAATCAACTCTTGACGATGTAAGAACTATTTCAGTTAGAGAACCCTTTGTGGAAAAAGAGAGGATTTAAATATTATTAAGAGCAGTAAACTAGTTTCTTTGAGGTCTCCCTGGCTATACCATGTTCATTGAGGCTTTTCCTCTGTTTAAACATAGCCCCAGAGGGCATTATTTCAGCCATCCAAAGTAAGTGAATTTAAGAATATAAGTAATTTTTGCAGATCATATATAAAAATTACACACATCTGGCTGCTTATACATAAAATTTATACAGTAACCAGAAATCTGTAACTTCTTGACAGAAAATATTAATTTTGATTATTAAAAGTATATTTTTCATGTTTTACTTTATCCGGTTCAAGTTTTAAGTAGTAAGCACTAAAGAATGGTTTTCTCATTCCCTCAAAGAGAGCTTCTATTGAAAACATTATTTTTTTTTAAACTATTTTTTTTTAATCTGTTTGACAGCTGCTTGGAAATAGGAGTGGGGTCTGCCTTCATATTTATAAAAGCTTTGTCCAGGCAGTCTTTCTTGATGGCAGTGACATTCCCCATGTTCCTACACGACCAGGTAGGGCTTAAAGCAATGGCTTTGCCTATTGCTTTGTGCCAGAACTAATTCTTAGTGACCCCCTTCATGAGCTGGTCCATGTCAGCTAAATCTGTGGAGCAGAAATGTCACACAGCAAAACAACAGCAGAAAAATAATGAATTTTCTGCCAGGTTAGCACTCGAAATCTGGCAGCACACGGAGGAGGGCAGGGCTGCCACAGTTTTAACTTGATTGCCTCCAACTGCCTTAGAAACACAGCTTCGGGCCCTAAGGAATTCTGTGCTTGGCAAATGTGTTTAAACATTAAAGATAACGATGAAATTACAAGTACTTTTTTTTTTTTTNTTTTTTTTTTTTTTTTTTTTTTGCAAACAATCTCTTCTGTTTACGCTTGTTATAAATTTGGCTTAACATATGGTTACCCTGACAACTGGAAATGCAAGAGAATGGTGGAAGCTTATTATGAAGCTCTTTTTCCATCTTTGATCTTATGTACTTCAGATTCTATGCCACGTCCAGGAGGACAGCATGGTTATTATTACTCACCATCTTCCAACTATCAAATCTGGAGTATAATCGATTGAGTTTATAATGATCTTCCATTGCAGTAGGTGCATTTGCAGCTTCATATGTTGAAGGCAAAAAGAAATGATAAAGCTGAAGTTGTCTAGAATGCGTTTGTCATTACAGAGCAATTTTTCAAAACAGCCTTTTGCTGTGTATGGGAGTATTTAAATGGTTCAAGCTGTAATGAAATCTTTTCTTAGATATTTGGAAAAACCTTTGATGCGATGGTTGGAGTCAGCTACAACGAGAAGGACAGCACAAAATTCATGGGAACTCCTACCGCTTGCAGAAAGACAGATGAGCTTCTGCAGCAGATCAGACAAGGACTCCTCTATCCCATGATGTTGTCTCTAGGACCACAAGATATTTTGTTAAATGCTATGAGAAAGAGTATGTCCATATAAATTCTGTTTGCTGCTGCTTGAAAACTTCTGTAGGAGCCTCCTGCTTACAAAAGATAATAGCGTATGAGATCCTGCTCATTTCACAACTTAGTGGCCTACTTAAAACTCTGCGTTAAGCACCTGTCCTCAGCTGATGTCTTCCTCTGTATTTAGGCACCAAAAAGTGTTTATTCTTTCTTCTAAAGTACTGAGAAAAGCAGACTAGGATATTAAGTGAAGATCATTCTTAATTAATAGTCTAATAATTAGTGTGTTTTATAATTCGGCCTAACAGCGATCCACCAGCCTCAGTTCTGGGCTCCTGTCAGCCTGCAGGATTGAGAAGCACATCCTTCCTTCCTCATGCAACCAGCCAGCCAGAAACGAGGCGGTCTCCACCCTTCCTCTGGAAATGGTACCACACTGCAGAGAGGAATTCAGGATTCAGGGGCAGACAGGCAGAGCAGTCACTGGGTGCCTAAATTCATGCATCTGAAATGGCTTCAGACTTTTGGCATCTTAGAAGTCTGGGCATAGCCACATAAAGACAACAGAGAAAGCTATTAACACAGAGCTGGTTTTGGTGCATGAATTGAGATGCATGGATATCCCCTAAATTTCATGTTGGAAGTGGGGTATTGCTACCCTCCATTTCCCTGTCTTGATTTGAAGCGTTTTATTTCTATCGGATGGTTTCTGTCAAAGATTCAAAATGCATTATCCGGATGAGCATCCTCCTAACAATACAGTGTGAAGAATTAGATCTGCAGATGAAGATTAGGAGTTCCTCTTAACTATGCTGCCGCTTGCTATAAAAATGTGCCTCATTTTTATCAGGTCTGTGCTGCAATTAAGGGACTGACCAGTGCTAGCAGTTACATAAAACCATTATCTCACTGGAACAGTAGAAATAATGTTGCCAAGGTGATTCTGTTTTTTGTGATATTCTAAACATATGGTGAGACAAAAACACCATAATACAAAGGCTTAAATCTTGCTGGGCACAGAAGCTACACTTCAACTCTCAGCTGAGAAATTGGGACTTTCATTACTATGATAATATCACGTAAAAGGGCCAAAACTGGTTGCTTTTCCTACAGACTTTAAAATGAAAATTCTTGCACCGCCTGGAATATCTTAGCACAGCAGCAGGTTTTTATGAAGATAGTGTTAGTTAACATATTTGCATTACTCTATGTTTCAGGTTTAAAAAAAAAAATCAAAAAAAATCCAAGTTATGTTGGATTCAGATCAAATCATCCAGGCAAGCTTCCAGAGAGTGGGCTGTTTCCCAAATGACAATAATTTCATTAGTACACTTCTTGCAGCTCAGCCAACATGCTAAACCAAGCACTTGCTAGTAGATTATGTTGACTAAATATTTTGTGCTCCCTTAAAAAGGGTTTGGTAAGTGGTTTAACTCTGTTTTCACTAAACTAAGTAGGTGATTTGCCATTGACATCTGTATGAAGAGAATCAAGGCCTGTGCTTTATGCAGCTGCACTTTATAATGCTCTGCTCTGACTGGCTGTATTTTGGGGTTAATGTCTATTTATCACCTGTCTTTGAAGTAGCAGAGATTGGTCACTAATGGGCACTGGATGAAGCGTAACACAGCTTTGAGGGAGCTGAAAAATTGCTTTCTTTTTCCTTCCTGGGAGCAGAGAAAATAGGAAAGATACTAAGGAAATATATTAAGGGAGGAAGATTCGTGTGGATCCTGGCATGTTTTCGCATGCCTCTGCAACATGGGGCAGCCCTGTTTACATGTTTCTCACCTAAGGTGTGTACCTATAAAAGTCAAAACCCGTGCAGTGACTGCTGCACAGAAAATCCATCAACATTTTCCGTACTTCAGCTTAAAATCTTTATCCAAAGTTCACCCTTTCTTTCTAAATCTACATATTCTGAAGGTAAGAACATCTGGACCAGTTCTGTCCTCGAGTTTTTCTTGTGATTTTTCCTCCTCTTCTGAGCGAAACTGGAATGAGTACTGAGCAGGAGCATCTGGATTTCACTGTTATCACTGGCATCATTTTCATTATTTCCTTAACTTTATGTGGTCATTACTATTTGTATTTGTCTTTTGCAGGGCGGGGGATGGCTTCTGGTGTCAATAAAGCATTTTTTTAGAAATCCTGTCTCCAGCCATATCAGGTGGCTTAGTAACAGTTTCAGGATTTTTTTTTTTTTTCCATGATGGGGTTCAGCTGTGCATCTGTATGTGTCTGTGTGTCTGTCTGTGCACCCCTGCCACGGTAAGCACTCACGTGTGAGAAAATGCAAGGGAGTTTAGGGAGGAAAAGAGCTGGTTTTCAGCATTTTTTTTTTTTCCCGTGGAAAAGAGCCTTTCACAAATAATCTATGTGGTTTATAATCCTTAGTTGTTTAATATCCACTGCTAAATCTGCCCTCGTGTATTGTCAGATCTGGGAACAGGAAAGCAAACTGCTAATGATCTTAAGTCATAGATGCTACACCATGAGCAATGCAACAAATCTTTTCTAAATAGTTTTATCATTTTGCTCCATGCAGCAGTTCTGCACATTTTCTGATAAATTATTATAGAAAATTGGCATCCATTTGAAAATTCTGAGCGTGAATACAATTTATTAGAGCAAAACATCATAGTAATTAACAATAAATCGAAAAATGCAGAGAAAAATCAGCTTTCTCACCACCTTATCCAAGCAGACTGCGATGTTATAATCCAAAAACACCCTAATACATATTTTATTCTCTTCAGTGGTGTTACAAATAATTATAGGGAATCAGATCTCTTAGGACTCCCAAATTTCAGCTTCATTTTGTTGGGTCCAAAGTGTTCAATAACCTTGATTAAATGCCAGCAAGGGATCTGTGTCTAAGACATCTCATAATAAAGCTGAGTCAAATATTAGTTCTGCACAATTCTGGCTCAATTTACACCACCTTTGGGAATGCTTTCAGCTATTACTACCTGGTGATTGCAACAGCATTTCTAAGACCACTCTCATAGCATATTCCCAACACTGGATTCACTGGATTGTGGAGGGTGTGTCAAGGTCCCTGATTCATGTGTTTTTTTACAGATGGGCTGTCAAGCTCCTTTCACACCAAGTTTATATTCTGAGTGTGTCTGGTCTTAATCCATGACAGTGTCTTTTGTTGTTGTTGTTGTTGTTGTTTTTGTTTTGTTTTCCATTCATCAAACAGAGGCTTCAAAGAGAGGAAGGAAATACAGTCATAATTCCCATGAAGGATTGTCATGGTGGTGGCAGGTATATCAGAATCTTTCCTGAGTTCCTGTTTGTTTGTTTGTTTTTTTCCTCCACCCTACCATTTTCCTCTTTTCTCATTAAAGCTTATAAACACAGTCAAAAGCAAGCAAATTGCCATCAAGATAAATAAATCCTAGATTAAGTTTAAAATATTTTAATATACTTTGTAACAGCAAATTGAGATGATCTGGGAAATATTCATAGGCACTGGAATATGATTTTTTTTGTTGCTAATCTGACTGAACATTTTCCAACATAAATTTAGCCTGTTCCAGCCAGCACTTGCCCTGAACAATTCTTGGACATCATTTGGTGATTAGAATAGTTCAAGAACTTTACCCTGTGAATAGTTAACATGCAGCATCCCTATTTTTGTAGTCTGGAGCATTTCCTAGCATAGACATGGGATATTTGGTTCCTGCTGACCTCCATGTGCTTGACCATTGCCATGCACGCTCTGTTTATTAGTACAGAATTCACCTCAAATTCCTTTATTCTGGATCCTTCCTTACTTAAATTCTTTCTCTGCCAACATCTGCGTTTTCTCACATAGAAAACAAATGTCTTGATCCTCTAAGAAAACAAAACCACAAAACCTACAAAGCCAAACAAAACAGCTATCTATGAGGAAGGACCAGAACTAAGGAGTCATGCTCTCCTGTAATTTTACTTTCTGGCATTATTTGTTGTTGGTATTTAATTAATTTCTTCTATTATGAAAATGAATGCAGGAATTTAGAATTTTCTCACGTCTAGATCATTTTTAGGCTCCTTGTGTGGAGTTTCTGGAGTCCCTGAACAGCAAAGCTCACACTGTACCCTGAACCTCAGCTAAAATATTGGCAAGTTCTCTTCTCCCTGCCCACCTCTTCTGATGAATCTTCTTAGAAGTTTTCTAAGGTGCTCTTCTGTCAAATATGGTTAAAATTTGACAAATTGATTTATAAGTTATGAGAGCAGCAGGTAGACCAACAGACACATAGATGTCTGCACTCATGCAGAGCTGTATCACGCAAGCCTTATTTTATTTTGGAAATCCAGCCAATGACAACAACTCTTACTATTTTTATTACCTAACTTATTCAGAGTCTCTTCTTCCGAGAAAGATGATAACATTAAGGATCTCATTAACTATTTCCAACCCCCCCCAAGAAACAAACAAACAAACAAACAAAACGCACTGCTGGTGAATTATGATCTCCTCTTTTAGCCTATGGTACATGATAAGGCAAAAAATAAAAAGACAGAGAGAGAAAGGAAGAAAGAAAGAAAGAAAAACAACAACCAACAACAAAAACACCTAACAACAACAACAACAACAACAACAACAACAAAACAGCAATGAATATACCTCACCCTGTCACCCTGTCATATATTTTCCTGTTGAGGTCCACATCTTTGACTTCTGGTTCTGGATAACATCAGTTATGAAGTTTAATGATGTAGAATATAGAGGAGTGAACAAATTACTTCATTACACCGTCACACTGTTAACATCCTATCACAGGTCTGTACAGAGATTTGTCGTGCTTTGGACTGCAGTGTTAACATGAGTCATTTCAGCTTTTTGGAATTGCATCTATTTTTCTGGTGTCCTCCTAACAGAGATGAAATCATATGTAAAGATGCCAAAATTGGATGATACACTAATATTTCAGTTTGAGATTAAAATTTCAGAAGTTTCTTGAGATCATACACAAAGAGCAGCAGTACTAAATTAATAAGAGTAATCTCCATCACCACTTGGATTTATATATAGTATAGCTCTGGCAACCCAAGGATTGCAAAGTGTTTTATAAACATTAATTAATCACATCTCGTCGCAACAACGCTGTGGAGCAAGCATGAATTATTAACCTTAGGTTTACACATGGGTGAACAGGCACTTTAATTTCTCCCCTCTATAGCAAAATATACTTGTGTTCCAGTATATTCTGAATTATCTGATAGGCTTCAAACTATTAAATGTGCTCTCTCTCTCTCTCCCCTAAGAAACTCCGCCAATCGTTCTTTATGCAAGGAATGTATATGCACATTTGCAACAAGATATCTGGGTTGATTATTCCTGTACAGCTGCTGTCCCACCTGAGAGAGAAATTATCTTTCCATCACTTCTGTAGTTTAGTAATTTGTTTACCGTATCTTGCAGCTGTATATACAAGTCCTATTTCTTCTGTCATTCACAGTTACGCGTTTTTGATAGAGTTTAACTGGGATGGTGTTTGTTTATCCCTGTCTGCAGACTAATTACTTAAGACAGAAATTGGTCCGTGAAATAATTGCAACAGCCATTTTTAAGGTAGGAAGGACATAAACTATATAAAGGAAAATGAAAGCATATAATAAAATTAATATCCAAGGTAACATAGTTCTTATTTGGAAAATAAAGTTTAGCAGTGTTACCAGGATGGTTAGTGGACTTTTTAATTTTGGGGGGCAGTTGGAAGGCTCTTAGCTTTAAAAGCCTGAGAAACTGCTCAAGACATGGTGATTCTAGCTTCTGACCTTCTACTGTCTAGGTTACTAACCCAGAAAAAGTAAAGATACTTCTTAGTGCTTCCATTTTTCCACCATTTTTCAAGGGAAGGTTATTAATTTTCTTTATTTAAAAACCTTAAAATCTATCTACTAAAAGGAATCTACTTTTTGTTAATTGGTGTGTTAGTTTATATTAATAGTCACTGCTCCAGCTGCAGTCCCGTGCCTATGTAATACCACTGCCAGAGAGAACTTGGGCCAGTTGCTTAGAGGGCACTTTGCTCCTGTAATAGATAAACGGTCTTCAAAATAGAAACTTTTTGGAGACTGTGAATGCTGATGAAAATGCAGCTCATGCTTCTGCCATCACACAGGAAGAAATAGGCTAAATGAGAGGGAAAGCCAGGAAGGGCTGAATGAAGTCATATTTGATCTGAGTCAGGATCTTGGTCAGATAAGTCCCAGCTGGGGTCTATGCATGATGTCTCCAAATTTCTCCTGATTCACAAGTGCCATTTTTAATCACAGGAAGCAACGTGTATTCATTCACAGGATGCTCAGCGAGTCCAGTGGTTGGCAGCTGCGGGGCACTTACTACCTACATCTTCTCTTTGTGTTCAGTCAACTTAGGACATTCGTGACGCACAGATCGTTTGTTCTGCAAGTCTGACGTTTCCCAGATGTGTCAGGCTAACTGTGAACATGCAGAGCTGTTTTTCACACATGCTGTGCATATGTCCCAGATTTCTGCATATCTGGCAGCCTTATTGAAGAAATATTTCCTCCCAGGGAAAATCTAGCCAAATGGTAGAAATCTCCGTTTAAGTCCAATCAGGATTTCCAGGTCCAAAAAAACACAGGCATAAGGTCGTGCCGCTGAAAAAATTTCCATCCCTGCTCCCTACCTGCTCCTCCTCTTCCAGAGATCCTAAATACTCCTGGAGCCCATCAGTCAACAACACTGTTTAGGAAAGGATGCTTCTGCATTCCTTTCTTCTCTATCTCAGATTTTGCACAGACCGGATAAACAAATGCTGTATTTTTCAATTTTTACTTGAATATATCACTAAAAGGACAGTCTTAGAAAAAAGAGGAGTATAATGAATGTCACTCTCTCCTTTAACCCAGATGCATTGTGAACTGAGATATTCTGAGACTGAGTATTAAAATGCCCTGGACAAATGAACAAGAGACACAAAACTGCGCAAACCCCAGGTCGATCTGCTCATACCATCCAGTATTAGCAACTCTCAGTGAGTGTCAGTCATTGAAATGGTCCACAAAATCCTGACCAAAGCATCTCAGGGGGGCTTGTGACAATAACTGAGATTTTTGGCTGCCCTCCCTCGGCTCTTTTAAACTGACTTATAGGTCGAAATTTAAGAGACTTTCCTTCAGTCTTGCTTACTAGAAGTTGATTTCATCAACATGCAGTGTTTACAATGGTGGCTTTTTGCATGTATGGATAAAAATCCTTCTGACTTAACTGTTTGCTTCCTTTCTGCTAGGTAGCTTCTATCCAAAATCCTAATGGGTCTCCACTTTGTCATTTTCTGCTACTGGATTGAATTAGAGTAATTTTCAAACCCCGATGGGATGGCTAAAATGAAGAGCACTGCCTGTTTGATTATGCCCTCTTTGGCACATGCACTGTGCCAGCATTAAACAATTCTAGAAAATACGCACTATAGACCTGACATTTATTGTATCTCAGCGTGCGGCTGCCTGTGGTTTTGACAGTTTTCAAACAATGGTATCTGAGCCAGATTGCATGAATAGCCTTGTGTTGTTGAACAGCCGTAATGAGGATGTCAGCTGAGAGTTTTAAATGAGCTTTCCTTAGTCCTTTAAAGGATTTATGTATGTATCTGGTCATTTGTCAACTTCATATTACATGACAGGAGTGACCCACATTTTTGTATCAATGGGATATACTATCATGTTCAAACAGGAGTGGAAGGGAAAGTAGTGCTGAGTCCCAGCTATGCTCTCCTTGAAGTTAGTGTTGCAAACAAAATAAGAAAATTACGTAGGTTAACTTATGGATAAGGGAATAACTGTATCTGAAATTACTTGGTTCCCATCCACAATTACCTAGACTTCACATACTCTGTGCTCCACTGCTGCTGCAATAACTATAAAACAATAAAACTCCCCACGTAGCATCTAATCATATATACCACAAGCCATGCTGATGCATATTTACAAGTGCAGTAAGTGCTGAGTCTAAAATACAAGGAGCAGTTTGCCTTTGGAATAGGATGTTTGTTTTCTTATTTATTCAACCAAATGAGATGTTGCTGAGTGCAAAAGACTCCATATAGTTGCAAGCCAAATATATGTTCGTTAAAGGTTTCACACCGTCACACGCCTGCAGCTGGTAAAGCTGAGCCAGAGCCCAGTAATCAGAAAAATCCAGGATCAGAGACATAGAAAGGGGGGAAACAGCGATAAAGAGAGGGACAGAGGAAATTCATTTCTTGTCTTTAACCACTTGGTTCTCTAAACACACTGTAGCACTAAACAGGTTTCAGTCAACCACTCACTATTTGGTTAGCCACAGAGGGATTAAAATACACGAAAATATTTCATTTACTTTTTTCACTTGTGAAGGTAGTTTTAAAGCAGATTATTTGTTTATTCTCTCTACAATTTCCACAGTCAGATATCATTTCTTTCTCTTCTATGGCCCAAAAAGGATGCTACGAATTGTCTGTATTCCCCATGAGGAGAGTTTGTGAGGTTCAGATTCCAAGATGACATTTGAGAGTCTGCATACTCCACAGAGAACAAGCTCAGCTCCATGATTTTAGCCCTCTTGGATGGATAGTGACTCATCTCTGAACCTGTTATTTCTGACTCTAATACCTGGGATCTCACAACAATCCGGTAAGAGATATGTTGGACAGTTACGGTAAAAACTCATGAGAGAAAGGAAAATCAGACAGCACCAAAAACCACCACTGACAAATAAAATATTCTCTTTCTTTTCTTTTCTCTCTCTTGGGGAAGAAGCAGGGAAGGGAGGTTTTCTGGAAAAAAAGAAAAAAAATAAAGAATAAAAAAGCTGTATTTCAGAATTTCTTTGAAGATTTTCCAGAATAGGTAATCTCTGAAAAAGTTTATTATTTTCCTAGCATTCTAAGGGAAAAAAAAAAATCCACACTTCCCAACATGATCTTGTTATTGTTACCAGCTTCTGATGCAAAACCAAAGCACAGAGAGATTACTTTTCTAGCCCAATGTCACGGAGAGAATTTCATTCCTAGCAGATGCTCACTTAGAAAAAGATTGTAAAGACCTTCAGTATGGCCAGGAGAATACATCAGAAAACCTTCTGATGGTTTTGTCCTTGTTTGTCTCTCTTTCTCGGTATAAAAAATGGGGTCAGCCTGGCATGTGGATCTTTAAAATGCCTCCAGTATATTTCTCCACCTGCAGGTATTATAGGGTCGTGAGACTAAGGTTATATTTATCACTATTTCTGGAAAATTGCATTATTCACTTTAAATATTTTAGGAATGATCTCACTGAAATCTGAATATCACAGTGAAGTGACTTTCTCCTTAAATATTCATGAAAAAGAAATCTGAAGGAAACGATGCTGCATAAAAATCGTAAGCTACGTAAAAAGGGAGTCTTTAATAAAGTGCACCTGTACTCCTGTGGCTGGTGTGGACAGAACCTCACATTCAGTAAACGTTCAAGTAGCATTCACAGATGCAATCTCTCCAGCAAGCAGCCTCGTTACAAACAGACTGAATCTGTAGCCACATCACAAACTTGGTGTTGATTGGCTTTGATCTCACTTAAAACTGAGGTTTTGTTTCATTTTTTATAGCTAATGTTACATGTATTACGGTGCCATTTTTTTGGTTTTGTTTTCTCCCTCCACTCTGATGTAAACCAAGACAGAGTCACTCCCTGTGAGTAAAGCTTTCTGTTGTGTTTGGGGTTCAATATGTGGAAATTAATGAGTTGGATATAAATAAAGCACGCATTAAAAATGTATTTGAGAAAAATGTGTTAATTGACTTGAAATGCTTCCTGTTCTGTGATACTCAGGAAGTACTGAACACTATTTGGAAAAGCTGTGTGGAAAGGCATTTCCCATCCAATGTTTTTTTTCTTCCTTCCAGTCTGTCTCAGGACTGCTTCGAGAGCTGTCAAATTTGCAGTGAAAAATGAGGGTGAAAGACCTGAATCTACCCATAGCAGCTAATAGCCCAACTGTTACCTGCCATGTCAGAGAGCTACTTTACATTTCCATTCTGCCTTTTACAGATCAAAGCCTTGAACCTTCTGATGTGCTGTATAAACTCCCAAACATGTGCTGCAGAAGAAAGAGGCTTCTGTCTCTCCCAGCTGAAACGTTCCTGGCTTGTACAAACAGTTAAATACTAATTAGAGATCGAAATTAAACCTACATCTCCATGTGAGATAAGGTTTGAAAATAATTTATTCTGCATCAATCTTTGGCATTTTTTTAGCTCATTTCCATTCTGCACCCAACATTTCAAACTGGAAGACGTTCCCCAAAAGTGCCTGGAGGCAACCCATATTTCTGCCCTTTTGCATATGTGTGTGTGTCCGTGTGTGTGCGTGTTTATGAGTAAACCTACCCCAGCTGCGTTGTCACATCTTCGATACGCATGTTTTGCCCATTTACTTACTTACAATTACCTTTGTTGTGTTGATTCAAATGCCCCAAGGTGAAGCACACTCCATGATGTTCAGATGATGAGAGCATTCACCTCAACACTCTCAGGCTCCAGGAGAAAAAAAGAAAATACAATATGGGGTGTCAGGAGGCAGGAATCAGTAGGAAAGCCCTTCAAGNGCCCTCTTGGATGGATAGTGACTCATCTCTGAACCTGTTATTTCTGACTCTAATACCTGGGATCTCACAACAATCCGGTAAGAGATATGTTGGACAGTTACGGTAAAAACTCATGAGAGAAAGGAAAATCAGACAGCACCAAAAACCACCACTGACAAATAAAATATTCTCTTTCTTTTCTTTTCTCTCTCTTGGGGAAGAAGCAGGGAAGGGAGGTTTTCTGGAAAAAAAAAGAAAAAAAATAAAGAATAAAAAAGCTGTATTTCAGAATTTCTTTGAAGATTTTCCAGAATAGGTAATCTCTGAAAAAGTTTATTATTTTCCTAGCATTCTAAGGGAAAAAAAAAAATCCACACTTCCCAACATGATCTTGTTATTGTTACCAGCTTCTGATGCAAAACCAAAGCACAGAGAGATTACTTTTCTAGCCCAATGTCACGGAGA
>VXAL01004455.1:67600-90836 GCA_013399475.1 Chauna torquata
CCTGCAAAAAAAAAAAAAAAAAAAAAAGAAAAAAAAAGAAAAGAAAAGTGTTTCTTATGTTCCTAAGGTAGCCCAGGAGGGTGTTGGGCAGTCTGCTCTAAGGGCACATTGCTGGCTCCTGTTCAACTTGTTGCCCACCTGGACCTCCAAGTCCTTTTCTACAAAGGAAAGCCAATCCAGGTGCAGGAGTGGGCAATTGCCTTTGTTGAACTTCACAAATTTCTTGTGGGTCCATTTCTACAGCCTGTTAAGACCTCTCTTAAACCATCAAGTGTATCAGGCACTCCTCCGAGCTTTGTACCAGCACTGCACCGTCATTACAATGTACTTCATCTCTGGAATTATCCTTAAACCACCCAGAAGGCCTTGCATTTTTGGAATAACAGGTTTTTAGCCTGCTTTCCTAAAGGATAAGAGTTCCCACAGTCATGCTCTCATTCTGCCTGTCCAGCTGTCAGTAAATTTAACTTCCTCTAATAACTTTTAATCTTCTTGTCAGATTCAATGAAATTTTAAAGAAAGGCTGAATTCTGAAAGATATCAAGGTCCTGCACATCTGGATGAAGGAGGGAAAATTTTAAATCCTACTACTGAGGGCAGAAAAAACTCAGCTCTTATCAGTTTAAATTTAGATGCTTATAGCAGCTGGTCAATCAACAAATACGTATTTGTGCGTTGCCCACAGTACATTCCAACTCTTTCCCAGGTGTAAGCCAAAAATAGGGAGCCAGAGGAGAGGGGAGGAGCTTAGGCTCTGTGAAGAGAAAGTTAGACAGAATTATGTACAAAGGATACAGAGTCAAAGGGAGGCTAGGAAAGAATTGTGTCTAATGAACTAGAAGATCTGGGGACACGAGAGGAACCTGATGCTAGTCCCTTAAGGAAAAGTTTAGCAATATTGAGGAAACTGCTATGACAGGAGAATCACTGGACATAGTGGAAGGACTGGTGGTTATTGCCATAAAAGTAGCAAAGGAGACAAAGAACACAAATCCATTAGTTTCATCAGTTCCATTTTTCACAGACCAACTTTTTCCTGCTGAGGAACTTGTTTAATAACAAGCATTTCTGCATCTTTTTCCCAAGTCCTTCTTCACTGTTAACCTGTCAAAGGATAGCATAAATATGTGCTTTAATTTGATGGCAGTGGGGTGCAGGGAAAATACAGAGATATGGAAAACAAAAGAGAAAAATTAACAAGTTGAAAATATGTGAGAAATTTTTAATGGTCACAGTAGATGTAAAGGTGTGGTATTAATGAGAGTATCCAAAAGAGTAATGATTTTGTTTTAGTGGGAAAAGCGACTGAACAAAAGAGTTTATCTTTTACTGTACCTTTGACTTCAATCCATCTGTGTTATTCTGTGAGTCAAGAATTTGTCCTTGTGTTAAGCATAACTGCTGAGTTGAAGCGTTTCACTGTGAATACGTACTTTGCATTGGATTTTTATAGTTGCAATTGCAAATAAGACTATTAAACATGGTGATCTTTTGGTGGGGAGATTGTGTTAGTGCAGTATTGAATGCAGGGGATAGTTTTATCAAGATGGCTGCAAAACTGTACGTGATAGATGGAGAAAAATACTGCCACTGCCTACCAGGATGTATCATTTGCTTCCACACTTAAAGGGCAAAGCTATCAGAAGTAGATTAATGCTGCTGTGTCCTCTGCGAGAGCCCAAAATACTATATATCTGCTGAATAGACCTGAGGAGCATTTGGCTTTGGCAACTTCTTTTATGTACCTTTTTTTTTTCTTCAAAGCACTCTTCAGCTGTTGGGAAGTACCACAGAAACCAGTCACACCAGCTTTTTGCCTGTTAGGATCCCCCAGGTGAGAGATAGTGGCTGTCATAAAAAGACCATTTTCCTATCCCTTTTGTGCTGGCTCTGGATCATTATGGCAGTGCAGTGCTACACAGACATGGCTTTTACAAGGATGCGATCAACATCATCATCGTGTTCTGGTGTCTTGTACTTGGTTGTTCCTGCAATTTATTGTCACGTCCCTCCCAGACACACAGCAATGTGCATTACTCACCTTCTCTACTATTCAGTTTTTCTCTTGCTAGGAAATGAGAAGGTTTCTGTGTCCAGTCCAAAATTTGTCCCTTGGCCCTTGACCCAGTCTTTTTTGACTAGCAAAATACGACTACTGATTGTCTCTGTAGACATCCTCCTTTTTAGAGCTCAGACATCTCCTCCCTCTGTCTACCATCACCTCAAATGCAGTACCCTTTATATAGCTCTTGCTGATTGAACATCTACCTTTTTTTTTTTCCTAATTCTTTTACCCATTATTCAGGTAGTGGCGTGGGCTGCATCAAAGTGAACTCGTTTCCTGAGAGCTGATCAAACTCTTAATGTCACACAGAACACAATGCTTTCCTAATGTTTCTTTCCTCTACACCTACATTTTTTATTTCTTTCAATTCCCTGGTGCCCTTCTCTTGTCTCTTTCTACCTAGTTCTCTGTTTACAAGATCTGCAGCATCTTTTATCTCTTTGCCACCTCTTTTTCAGCTTCTCTGGTCCTGTAGAAATCTCACTGGCACGGCTTCTTTGTCTTTTTGAGGCATTGATATGATTTTTTTTTTTTCCTAAGTCAGCTGTATATCCACTTTTTAGCACATTTTCCTTGACAATTTACAAGTATCTCTTCCTCTGGGCTGTATGGGGTGCCACTACAGCTAAACTATCTTCTCTGATATACCTTTTTCTTTAAAAAAAAAAAATTTATATTAATTTGTATCTTTGTTTCATGATTTCTCACTTATCTTTATTCCACTGGCAATTTTACTTAATAAATCAAAAAATGCATAGACAAATCAGCCATATATTGCGGCTTTGATATGATACCATCTGGCTTAGCTTACAGAGGAAAGAAATCTTTCTCTTTTTTCAATTCAGCTTGTATGCCTGACAGAACTAGCTGCTAGTCCAGTCCAATTTCACCTCTATTGCAATCTCTTGTTTTGCAAACGATGAAAAACATATCCTGTAAATCCTCAGTAACTGCATAGCAGGTTTGAAGGATTTGAAGGATCTTATCTTTTGGAAGCCATCAGCAACCGGCAGTTCTTGCAGGCCACTCTATTGGAGGCATTGCAACAAATGCTCCTCTGTGCTCTCTGTCAGTCATGCAATTACGCGCATGCGAGCTAAACAGCAAGACTTGAATGTGCAAAAAGTTATTCCCATATCTTATATCTTTGTCCAAGTTTGAGTAGCTGAAGTACTAAATCCATACAAAATTACCAGACACAGTTTCAATCGATAATCACATGGAGGAAAATCATGCTCATTAATCATGTCATGAAATCACAGACAATTGCCACTTTGTAATTAGTGCTGTTCTGTATTGGCGAGTTCCTGGTGCTGCAGGTTGACTGAGTAAATTATGCATATTTATTTATATGGCATATACACATATATGCTAACATGCAGCTTTGTTTTAAATCTCTGTGGCTAGGGTCAAAGTAAGGTTCATTTGTAGCAAATGGACTCCTAACAATGAGGGTGTTTCAGGTCCTGATCCTTGAATCTTTTGTTCATTTTCAGTACTGATGGTTGCCAACCACTTGTTCCTGTTTACAAAATCCAAAGGAATTTAACTACTTTGTGCATCTGGTTAAGAAAGGGTTTCAGCAAGGAGAAATGAAACTGTTTATTTCAATTTCTTCTATGAAAAATCATAAAAAGTCAGGGGAAAAAATAACGGCTTTCTAACCTTAGCCATAGTCTAAGACAAGATACAGAAGTTGTAGCTGACCTTGTGCTCTCATTTAGGATCTTTACATTATCATAGCCAGTTATGCTGATTTAAAAGAGGCTGGGAAGATTTTCATCTACTTACAATTTTACCCATGAAATACTCACTGGGGATATTCATCTTTGAAATTATTTGTTAGTTTAAAAGTTAGTGTAAAAGTGTTCATTCTATGATTTCTATAGAATCTTACTGGCTTCATTAAAAAAAAAAGAAACAAACTATTAGATGGTTGATTCTTTTCAGAATAGTTTGCACTTAGCTGTGAAAATGTCTTAAAAAAATGAGAGAGAAATTGCTTTTCTGTGAAATCCCCATTTGCGACGCGCTCTACTCTGCATAAACCAAGATGATTCTATGAGTCTCCCCTCCTCCTGCAAGGCCAGCAAGGATCTATTTCTCCTGCTGACTTAAGTACAATAAGAAAGTTTTGATGTAGTTTTGCATGGTCTACTCAGCAACTACATAGCACTGTACTGCTTTCTGCTACATCAGAATATGATGTTTTTATAGACTCTTGGTCTCTGCTGCCAAACCAAGTGCAGCATGCATTATTATTGATTCCAGCCAAGTGCACGATTCATCTTTCCAGCTCACTCACCAGCACCTTTTCTTTCAGTTTTGGTTCAGCGGCATGGCGGTGCCTCTGTCTTGCCACTTTGCATTCAGCTGTGCTTTCTGGCTAACATTTGTTGCCCCAACTCCTTGGCCATGAGAAACCAGCCTTCCCCACCCCAGTCCCCCACATCCCAGGTCACAAATTTCTCATCTGAATGGAAATCTCCCTGCAAAGGCTCCAGGCTTGGCATGCTGGCCGTCTGAATGTTGTTTCCACTCACTTGCTGTATTTTATTGGGCATGACGAATGATTCCTACTTTCTGTACCCAAAGATGACTCGTCTGAGAAAAACAAACAAACAGGAGCGGTAATAAATACAGCAGGGTAGTCACGTCTGTGTCTGAATGTAGGCTCTGATTTCCTGGGAAGTCTTTGCAAGTACAATGAAAAGACAGGCCCTGTTCCTTACAATTTCCATTTTAAACCTAGTGCTGGAGACACAGGAAACACAGAGGGAAAAAAAAAAAAAAGAAAAGAAAGTAAAGAAAAGACAGGGTAGGGCATGAGAAAACAAAAAATAATGAAAATATCTGTATTGGTACCCATACATTACAGGAAATATCTTTGATTGGCAGGTCACTTTGTGATGAGCTGCAAAAGCACAGGATTTGGGGCAAGGAAGGGAGGAGAGGAGTTACTTGATCCTCTCCTTGGATCAGGTTCAACTCCACTAAACATATGTGTCTTAAACTGATCTAAGTTCTTTGTGTGAGCTTCTGTTTAGAGCTAATATACTCAGTCGGTTTGTTTGCCTGGTGTTAGTCTTTATTCCAAAAAAGGTGCTTTGGTTCCCTCTGTAGTCAGCCACATTGCAAATTTTGTTAATTTTTAGAGAGCTAAATTTACTTGAGGTGAATCTCACTTTTTTTGCAGAGTGTCCCTGGTGAATTCCTCAGGAACCCTCATTGGAAGATCTTGAGCAATGCTTTCTAAGTAATAGTGTATGCAGGCACTAGTTTTAACTATTTTTTTCAACTTTTTTTTCCCCCTCTATGTGTAAAAGGCCTTAAGGAAGTAAAAATGCTTAGAGCTAAGATTAAAAGTTCATCCCTGACTCCCAAAACATAACCAAGAACAACTGCCCCCCCCTTCTTTCCCATGTGGCACAGGAGCATGGTCTAGTCTGAAAACAACAGAAACGATCTTTTCACCACTCAAGCTAATGGAAATACTGCTTTGCAGCTATATATAAAGATCTGGGCCTCCAGTCACTAGCATTTATACTAGGTTTATTGGCCAGTAAAAAGAGCCTGAGTATTTTGTTCCTTCCTGCATCCGTAAGCCCTTTGCATTTTTTCAAAGTTATTGGGGCATTAGGTTTAATTGCACATACAACTTAATCACTTGGAGCCTCCCTGCCTGGAACGCGTGCCGTGCACTCGCAGTTTGATGCAGCTGTAACTGCACAACTTTGCAGCTCTTCACTGCTACTTATCAGGGATGAGTGCTCCTTGCTGCTGAGAGAGGCAATTCTCCCACCTCCTTCCATCCCAGTCCCAGTAAATCTGCTCTCAGGATCTTTATTTGAGTGATGACTCTCTGGGTGGGATGTTCTTATTTTTCCCACTGATACTTACATTTCTTACGCGGAACATATGTCCAATGTACATCAGGTCACCTCAGCCAAGACATTTACTAAATAGGAAATAAGAGTAGTTGCAGCTGAGCTTGTTTCTGGTACAGGGAATGCACTAAGTCTTTTTAAAAAATCTTTTGTCACATGAGGATATCTGTCTATGGAAGAGAAAAGTGCTATTGAACCTAGAAAGCCTTTCCTGGACTTGCTGAATTGGAGCTAGGCAGGGATAATTTTTCACCCCAAAATATAATTAGAAAGGTGTCCATATTACTCTCTTCTTAAAGAAACAGAGGAAAAATGTGGAAAAAGCAGGGGAATAGAAAATCTGCACACATAAAATATGTTCATGGCTTGCACTGTTACACACAACATTCGTAAGGTCCTACAATACAATTGCAAAGGCATTTATTAAGCCATGTTTCCTACTCTGTCTTCAAACCATATTCAGTTCTTTCACTAGGATGACAGACATCAGTGGAGGAGCAGAGGCTCAGCATTAATGCAGGGAAACTTAGCTCTCTTACAAGTGAAGGAGACATTTAACAAATATTGCTAGAGCAGAGTTTAACATTTTCAAGTATATTTTTCTCTTGCATTTTCTGCTTCCCCCTTTCTCCTCCGCATACTCTGCATTGCCACTGATCTTTCCAATCACGAGAAAATATGACATCCGAGCAAGGAAAACACGGTGTGTGCATTAATTTATTCTCCTTTCTGTGTGGAATTAAGCCAAGCTGAAGGGTTTCCAAAAGCCTCTCTCCCTCCCTTTCTTGTTTCTTCCTTGCTTCTTCCAGACAGTGAGTTTACAGAAACAGCTCAAAAAGCAATGGCTGAAAGGTTCCCAGAGCTGAACCTATTACTGCCAACTGATCGTATTCACCTGAACAGAAGCTATAACACTGATATATGGTGTCAGCAATAAATATGTTAAGAACAAAAAAGTGTTGAAGAAAAAGGTTTAACACGGCTTGAAATTTTTTGCCATCTGTCCACTGTGATAAGGTCATGTCCCTTAGAGAGAGTTGGCTTCATATTACAAGGGCTGTGATTAACATTAAATGAACAATTTGAGACTGTGGTTGCTGCATACTTGTGATTGTAGGGATTTAAAATTGTTCAAGCAAATCCTATGTACTTCCAAAATATATTTATGTTATGGGTCAGTGCAGTTAAAAATATGCCTAAACTTTATTCTAATTATGCAATTAATTCCCAAGTCCCAGATATTAGGACTGATTCACAATTTAAATATTTTTTCTTCAGAGTTGCATTTTTTTAATCTCGTCACTGCCAGAAACCTTCCAGTCCTGGCGGATGTTTAACCAAGATTTTGCTTACCACTAACATGAAAAAATGTCCAAATTTCATTCTTTGCAATTAAAATCACGAAAACTCTTTCTAACCTTCAAGAAGTCTTGAAATGAATTTGGAATTAATGAAATGACCATATTCATGGTCATCACAGTATGCTTTCCTACTTAAACTTAAAAAAAAAAAAAAGGCAAATTGCTGAACTCCTTGGAAGGATTTTAATATTTATTTATTAGAAAAGTTTAAGTTGAAATTTCTAAGTCATCACAGGAAAAAGAAATGAATGCATTTATCTTTTCAAGAAGGCAATATTCAGGAACACTAACATCTGGCCTTTTAGTTTTGAACTCTCGTACATACATTTATTCAGCTGTGTAAGCTAGTTGTGGTAAGAGCACTTAAACTGGCACAGGGCTGTCTCTTAAGAAAGAGGGATCTGATATATTTATACACAAAAAATTTTCACAACAAAGTGAGGCGATTTGCCACGTAACTGCACTAAATGTTTGCACAAAGCTGGGCAAACATTTTGAACAGCACACTATTGCTATCTGCACACTCAACTTCCTGACCTGTGTACCCACTTCCACTACTCTCTTGAGCAAACAATACATACTTGATTTTATGTGAATATATATCCCCATGTCCCGTAGATCCCCATCTCCCCACATGCCCATCTTTTATTTTAATTAAGCTCTCATGGTTGTCTAATGTTAAGGAGTTAAGTTTTCCAACAGGTATAAAGTCAGAGTGGGTCCATGACATTCTGTGGGGGGGTTGGTGCTCATGTTTGCACCTGGAATTTGGCCATGTATTGTTCTCTGCACCCCTTAATTTATATTGTGTATATTTTTAAAGCCCAGTGGCACACAAGCTTTTGTTTTGTTTGTTAAGCTTGTTCCATTCTTAAGAAATTCTTACCTTCTGGGTCATTACTGGCTTGCCCAGTGAAGACCAGTAAAGTTGTAAAGGTCTGTGGACTTTGTCAATGATCATCATAGATATAATCTTGGGAGCTTTAGGAAACTTTATTCTTCTGTCCGATCAAATATACCATAACGGAAAATTTGTCTGGATGCTAATGACGTGCTTTATGAGAGAGACCAGAGAAAGCAAGTTCCTCATTCAGTGAGACATTAGCACTACTGCCATTCTGACACCTTTGATAAAAACTGCAGCAGCATCACTATAAAATCTTTAAAATCATCAAGTTTATATCAGCAGTTAGCAGGAGAAAGACAAAGACATTCATCTTCCAGGACCTTGCTGGCACTTCTGATTTCCTCTGAAAGGTTTTAATTGAGGTCATCAGGTGCCATGAAATTTAGCATAAATACTGTTTAGGAGAATTCAGCTCTGCTTAAGAATTATACAGTTAGCAGAATTGACTGAGGCCCTTTTGGCCCTGCCAGACCTTTGGTTCATTCAGGAGCTTAGCAAAGTTAGACACAATAATGTTGCTCTGTAATTGATGGCAAACTCTGCTTCATCCTAAATCAGCTCATCAGTTAAATGTGACTCTTGAGGTAGGACTCCTTGGTTTGTAAGACTTGGGTTTGTGAGTCTGACGTTTCCGTCTTCTTTGCCACTATGTCTGCAGCTTTAGGTAAGCCCCTGAACCTCGTCCTGTCCCAATTGCCCCAAGCTGTTTAACAGGAATAATCATGCATCACTTGCTCATTACATCATGTTGTTTTTGAGTGAATATCACTTACAGTATTTGTTTTCAGTATGTAGAACAGGTATGTAGTGATGGCACATAGGAGGGATGGTGGGGATAAGACAGGGATGAGCACTGTTCCTAAGTGCTGTCACTCCTGGACTGAGAAAAACAGAGCAATGTTCACTGTTTGAGAGACTTCCAAGTGAGTAAAGGTTGAACAAGAGACAATTGCACTCAGAAGTACAGCCTTTGATGATTTTTGTTCCTAGGTGCTAGGTGAAGAGTTAGGTCTCTGATCTTGACTGCTGGAGCAATACACCTGAACAGCCAAATCTCCAGTAAAGAATGAACTCTCATTTTAGCAGAGCTTGAAATTTCCTATAACTTTTCTGTGTTTTAAGTCAACTTTTGGAGCCTGAAAGGTGGTTGTGACGTAGAAGTAGAAGATGTTGTAAGATGAAAAGCCTATTCTTTAAGGGAGTTTGTTTCTTTATCCTAAAATTGGGGTCATCTTCACTGAAGTGAACGTATTAATAAAACGCTCCCAAAATCATAAACTCCTCCAAAGCATCTTGCTAAACTGCATTATTCTAATAGTCTAGCAGCAAATCCTTGATACA
Source organism: Chauna torquata (assembly GCA_013399475.1). NCBI lineage: Eukaryota > Metazoa > Chordata > Aves > Anseriformes > Anhimidae > Chauna > Chauna torquata. The sequence goes on from VXAL01004455.1 coordinate 77,162, forward strand.
CCGAGTCATAAAACTCATTATGCCTGCAAATGATTGTGGGAGATACTCCTGTAATTCTCTGGGCTGGGAAGGGGAGGGATTCTCTCTGAAGCTAAGAAATTCTCATCTACAATAAAATATCTCGTGCATCAAGGAAACCAGCCTTTGTACTTGTATGGGACATTGATAGGGATTAGGCTACAACCATGTAAATGTTAACTTTGGAGAACTTTGGAGCATGAATTGAGAAACAAGAGCTTCAGCTCTGTTTTTAATAAACTATCTGGGCATCATCCTGATTTTCCAAAATTAGCATCTGTTTGGGGGAAACTGAAAATGTAATCCAGCCTTGCGAATCTCTGGCAGTTCAGCTCAGTTCATAACAGAATTACAGCAGGTCATTAACTTCTCTAAACTAGTGGTCTGAAAACAGCAAAGAAAGATTGCAGCTGCATTTTCTGCATCACAGCTAAGTAGAAACATCACAGGAATCACAGTGGTTTTCACACCCTGCTAACAATTTCACAAGTCACAGAATGGAGATGAGTGTTAAAGTATTACAGCCATGCAGTTTATTTTTAAAATACAGTTTGCTTAGCTTTTCATTCCAGGCTGATATCGTGTTGTATATATTTTGCCACTTCTGCCCCTCTCATTGTAAGCAAAATCCCAAATCATGTGTTCCAAATAAGAAGTAATATTAGAGCTGCTGCTTCATTGAGCAAAGACTGTCTGTTCACAGAAGGCACTGGCAGTATATGGTATGTACATCTCCCTATATCCTAACCTGTCTACTGGCTTTCCACTTCTGAGCACAACACTTTTGCATGAACAGAACTATCTACTGAATCAGAAATCATTTAGTCAAAAATTAGGAAGGTCTGGGGAATTCATTACTTGCTGTGCAACAGTATCCAGAGTCAGATGGCTTGTGCTTGGCCATGCTTGGCCCATCACAAACCTGCACAGTGCCTGGAAATCTGCAGCTGCTCAGGGGACCAGGGGGGTTCTGATGCTTGCAGATCTACAGAAAACCTAATTCTTCTTTAGTCTGATTCCCACTGCTCTTCACCTGCTGGTGGGCTGTCCAAGCTTACCCAGCCTCAGACAAGTTTTAGCATCTTGACAGGGAATATTACCACAACGTTTGTTTTCTAAACACAGTTGTGGAATTTCATCACCTGCTGTGTTCCAATAAGCCTATTGTAAGGAAATCTGATTTAACTTTTTGTTTACTTTCTAAATTTTCCAGAAAACAAGGATTCTTGTACATGATGAGAAAATATTTTATTTTATGAAGACTCATAATCCAATGTCTCAAACTTCAATTTTGCCAAGCAACGGAATAAAAAAGTCTCACAAAAGATGGAAAGCAGTGTGAAATCCAGATAAATGTTTTCTGACCAGCTGGTATAGAAGCCTCAGTTCAGCAAGAAGCAAAGGAGATGCCAAACTATGTGAATCTACAGATCAAACTTTGGAAAGTTGCAGAGATATGAAGGCTCCCACAGTAACCAAACCAGAATAGAAGCTCTCACACTATCTGCTCTCTGGCACAATGGTGTCTTGACCTTAAGAGCTCTGTGTGTGATAACAGTGAGGAACCCTGTGGGGTGGGGACTTGTTGTCAGTGTTAGGCGCAGTCTTAAAACAAGGTGCAAATGTAAAGCTCTGCTTTGGAGGTTGCCCTCTAAGGCATCGCTCTTCCTTTTTTCTCTGTGGTTTAGTAATTTAAGGGTAGCCTGGTCAGCACTGTGTGAAACATGGAGGGGAGAAGGAGCCAAGACCTCACCTTTCTTATGCATCCCCCATAGAGGAGTATGAGAGCACCATGGCATGTCTCCTCTCTCTTCCATGGGCAGCTAATCTATGTCACAACCCAGCTTAGAGAATAATTCACCCTGTTGGATCTGGAAGCACACAGAAACTGTTAGAGAAACTTCCTCTCCTGCCATTACACTTCTCTGAGGACACTGCCCTGGCACAGTTCCCATTCAGACACAGACCACCCTGAGTGCACAAGTATTGCTTTTTCATTCTTAAATCCACTTTATATTTCAGTTTTCCCCAACTGAATTTCTTTGCACCATAATTCATTATAACAGATGTTTTGAGAATGGCTTTCTTTCCAGCTATATTTATATAGTTTTCATTTGAGAACAAAACACAATGTTTTTTATTCAGAATCTAGCCCTTAAATTTCTTAACTCTAAAGTTTTGAAAAATTTTCTTTGTCTTTTTGAACTGTGAAAGAAGTGAAAATATTCTTTCTCCTGAAAAAAGAGGAAAGAAGAAAGGCCTTGCTCCCATCATAAGCTTGTGAGGACATCTGAAACAAGATTCTTGTGACTTAACAGCTTTATTTTAAAGGTCCAATCTCAAGTTAATCAGAGATTAATCAGAGAATGAAAAGGTTCTTTCACTACATTTTTTTTTTAAATTTCAGAATTTCTTTTCATATTAAATTGAAGTGAAATTGAAACAAAAGTCTAATTTATTTCACAACAGTACATCTTTTAATTTTTCGATGTTGATTTACCTGTCCTCCCTCCTTATTTACACGGGAATATTTACTCCTGGAAAATTTGGTTGCAAACCTCCTCAAAACCTATTGAGTCCCACAGAATTATCAAGACATTGGTAAAAGAAGTGTAAAAATACAGAAGCACTCACAAATGTCACTGAACACATACGTATATGTATATGTGTATATATATATGTATATTATATGTGTATGTATATATATGTACCCTAGATACCTTTAAAAAAGGATACGTCTGGCAGGGCTTGGCTTAGCTTCATTCTAGTGCTATCAGACATACCAAACCTGTCTTCCCTACAGGCCTAGATAAAGCTCTCTCAGCTCCTAGGAAAGGTTCCCCCGGATTTCAGCAGACTGTCAATTTGGGATGTTGAAATACGCAGGAGTGGGAGTGTTGCTGGTGTATGCCAGGTCTGAAAGGAGACCTTTACAGGCAAGGCTTTGGAGAGAGAGCCCATCACTACAACAGCTGTAAATGAAGTTTATTTGCCCAGATCCAAGCGCTCACAGGAGACTGCAGCCTTCTTCTGGAACAAATAACAAATTTATACAAAATTGCCACCTATTAACAAGATGCCAATAAGTTGAACTGGAACGTACCATTGCACATCAAAACAAAAATAAGTACAGTTCAATATGCCGTATATCAGAAGAGATAATTACACATATCCCCAAGGCAAGCAGAATTTAGCAAAAAGACTGTTTGATACTATTCATAGCATTGCTTGGTGGTCTGCATGAAATAGCCATAAATTCTCTCTTTTTCTGTCAGGTGGAAATAAAGCCAAAGTGATGCATCTGTTAGCCTCAAAATATGTCCAGTGATATTCAGCAAAACTGTGAGATAATGGCCCCAAATTCTATATTCACAGGGGAAATTCACTGTGCTCTGTGCTTAGTTTTCAATGCTTAGTTATGTAGGTTTCCTTGTGCTATGCACAGCCATTGTTAGCCTGACATGATGAATTGCCTCTTCAGGTCTCAGCAAGGATAATTATTCTCTGAGCTACTCACACAACCGCCCTCATTGCACACAGGGAGAATGCCAAAGTCAGGAGAGCTTGACAAAAAAAAAAAGAGAGAGAGAGAAAAAAGAGAGGAAAAAAAGTAGCAGAAACTCCTGACTACTTAGTCTCAACAGGTGACTGAAGTCAAGCTGAGCAGATAAACTCTTCCTTAAAGAGGTGAGGACATGTTCCAGTTGGTAGGACACAAAACCTCCTGTGCCAGCGGAGATACATTTCCCAGCCACCACAAATGCCATGTGTGCTGGGAAGTCAGACTTTTGCATCTCAGTGGGGTCCATGGTGGTTGCAATAAAAAGGATAAATTGCGCTTGCTGGGCCTCTTGATTTCAAATGAAATCAATTCCTTTAGTCAAGCCAGCTAACAGGCAGTGCTTGTGTTCACAGCATGGAGGTGACAAACTCAGAGCCAGCCTAAGAGAAGGAGTGAAAAGGAGAGAAGCCAGCATGGGCAGGGTGAGATAACACCACTGTTATTGATTTTTTTTTTTTTTTTTTTTGTGGAAACTGTTCAGGTGCTGTGGTAGGATGGTAGTGTAAAACCAATACACAGATAGACAGACAGATACGTTAGAGCAGATTGAATTTTCATGTTTATTTTCTTCAAATATATCAATAGCTTTAAGGGTTCAAAAAATACCTAAAAACTCTCCAGTTAAACACCTTCCGAATTTCTGAGGCCTAACGTGTGCCAAATATCACTGTTCAGCTCACTTCCTCATTTGTGTCTGTACGACGGTTCTCTGAGGACGTCTGACACTGGAGCTGGCCCCATTTTGAGAATATTATTTTATCACTGATAAGAAGCTCAGCCTAAGAACCTATATAAACATGATATGGACAAGAAAAAGGTAGAAGTAATGATAGATTTTATCACTTTCATTAGGGGCAAAGAGGCATAGGAAGGCTAAATGATTTTCCCAGCCTGAAGAAGAACTGAGACTCAAACACAGCAACCTCCTCCCTCTGAACCACTGTGGGGGTTCATGCCATGCTTTAACGGGAAGGGATGGGGATATGAGTTAAGATGAATGGACACATTGGAGATCTGGAAGACGCAAGTCAGCTTGTGAAAAGATTAAGCTGATTACTTTTGTTGCTTTGTTGTAACTGAGGGAGAGCTGGCTGTGTGGAACCTTTGAGATTCTGTAGCTAAGAGGGTAATAAACCTGCTCCTTTTTAGGGGGTAATTGAAGAAACAGGATCAGTCAATAAGAATTTATCAGCTGAAATCTTACTTTGCAAAGTAAATGATCTGCAGACAGACTTCTTTAGAAACCTACATGAATCTCTGATCTTCAGAACATTTTAAGCAAAAACAAACAAACCAAACCAAACAAACAACAATAACAACAAAAGCAAAATCCCTATGCTTGTCGCTTCTCACTCCTTCACTCATAGCCTCCTCACACGCATTTTTTCAGGAGTCCTTTGTGTTTTCCTTCATTTGCTTCAATTTTTGAGGAGTCTGTGTTCCCGCTACTCACACAGCAGCAGCATCATGATTTCTTGGAATAAATACAATGCAAGCTGTTGCTGTGCTTTTTTTGCTGCATGCAATATGAAGCTGAAACATATGCAACACATCTGAAATGGCTAACTCTTTGTCAGGAGCTGCAGAAGATAATGATGCAAAAGAAATAGTGGGTCATTGCTCTGGCCTACATGTTTATGCTACCAAAAAGATTCATAGCAACAATTTTAGCAGAGCCAGGTCTCCAATCACTGCCTTTTAAAGTACATAAGTGTGTCAGGATTAACTACTTATATGTTATGCATGCAGATAGGCTATAAAATATATAGAACAGAGTAAGCCATAGAATATTAGCAAAATACTTAAGGAGATATTAATACTTTACAGACTTGTGTTCTTCAGAGCTTTTTCTTGTCACTGAAACATATTCACTGTTCTCTTTCAGTTTTCAGAGCCATCCAGACTTTGCCTTGTCTACAGTAGATCAGGCTGTTCAGAGGGCTATTCATCTAAAGCTTGGTTTGGTCCCTTTTCCCTACCTTGCTCCCATCACCTCTCTTACTCTCCTTTTGCATCTACTACAGAAAATATTTTTGTCATAGGCCACAAGGAAAATGTGATGATAAGGAGTCAATTACTGACATCTCTCTAGCAATAATGTTTTTAGTGTGAAGTATTTATTAGAAGGAAATGAAAGATCCAGCCTTTTTGAGGAACGGTAGCCAGCTTTCAAGATTAACTGACAAGAAAATATATTGTGCACTACTAATGGGAGATGTGTCCCATACTGCTGCTATTGAAGCTGCCACACAAAATAATGAAATATTCTACAAAACGTCCCTACAAGGTAATTTATACAGAACCAACTCTTGTCATACTGTTGGTAGTGAGTGACCTATGATGCTCTGTTGTGCTGCACAACCTCATCAGTTATAGTGGATGTGGGGAGCTTTATGGACAGTTGTCCTGGGACTCCGTGACGGAGGTGAAAGGGATCATAAAGCCAGACCTGGGCTGGCTGCTGTCAGAGACTATTACAGGGCAGATTTTAAAGTTCCAGTAAAAGTTCCTATAGGGAATTGTCATAGTTAACACACTACCCCACTTTCGAACACTGCCCCCAGCCAGGACACAAAGGGAAAGGACCCATGACTGATCTCACAAGCTGATCAGCTCCCTATGCACAGTGCTAAGGAAGAACAAAAACAGGGCTATGCATGGTTGTGGGATGATTTGATGGTGTCTCTCTCCCCTACCTCTTCCAGCTGGGAATTGAATGGGTACAGCCATGTCCTTCTTTCAGTCTTATTCATATGTCAATGTTAACACTAGCCCAAAAATTATTGCTCCAGCAAAACCTCTGAGAAATGCTGCTTCTTTTACAGAAGTATTTTCCCGCTTCTTTCTTTTCACTCTCTCTTATGTTGAATGGTAAAGAGAGGTTATGATAAGCTGAAGACGATGTTGGGGACCCTAGCTGCATGACAGGCACCATGTCACTTCATGTGGAACCATGTATGGCACTGGTCATTAGCAACGGCAAAGAAGAGGGGAAGTTTTTTTCTTCCACGGTAGGTCAGCAACTAAGCACCAAGCTGGAGATTTCTAAGAATAATTCTAACTTTTCTAGTTGCTTGCTGTTTAATTATCTCTCCAGACCTTGTTCTCATCACCTGCAAAATCATGCTGGTTACATACTGCTGTGGTTTAACCCAGCGGGCAGCTCAGCACCACACAGCCACTCACTCCCCCCAGGTGGGATGGGGGAGAGGATCAGAAAGGTAAAAGTGCAAGAACTCATGGGTTGAGACAGGGACAGTTCACTAGGGAAAGCAAAAGCCATGCACACAAGCAAAGCAAAACAGGGAATTCACTCGCTGCCTCCCATGGGCAGGCAGGTGGTCAGCCACTGCCAGGACAGCAGGGCTCATCACGTGTAACGGTTTCTTGGGAAGACAAACGGCATCACTCTCAATGCTCCCCCTTCCTCCTCCTTTACCCAGCTTTTATTGCTGAGCATGATGCCATGGGGTGTGGGACATCCCTTTGGTCAGTCTGGGTCAGCTGTCCTGGTCCTGTCCCCTCCCAGCTCCTTGTGCACCCCCAGCCCCCTCGCTGGCAGGGCAGCACGAGGAGCTGGAAAGTCCTTGGCTCTGTGCAAGCACTGCTCTGCAAGAACTAAAACATCAGTGTGTTATCAACAGTATTTTCATCAAAAATTCAAAACACATCATCACTTAAGCCTCTATGAAGAAAATTAACTATATACTAGCCAAAGCCATGACACATACCTGTGTACAGTGGCTTGAGATTGAGGACATGGAAAGCTGGATACTGTACAGAAATTCTGCCAGGTAGAAAGCTTTGATGACGTGGAATTAAAATCAAATCCAAATCACAGAACCAGAATCACCTTTAAGTTGTCATTAGAGAGGTATAGGATTAAATTTAGAGATTATGGAAAGATTCCAGAGAATGTACTTGACTGAACAATTGCCATAAATAAAACCCTCCCTCTTGTCTGCTAGCACTCTGGCTAACAAGTTGAAAAAGAAAAATGCAATACTGATCAAAGTACATGTGTAACTAATTACCTGATTTTCCATCCTTTTTCTCACTCTGTGCAGGCATTAATGATGAGCATGAAATACAGGAGTGAAAGAAGATCAAAAGAACATTACCTGAATGTGCACGATTTTCTTATACCCCCCTCTTTCCTCCCAAGACTCATTTCTCTTCCCTTTTCTGCTTTTTGATGCTATTTCACATCTGTTATTCTTTTTTTTTTTTTTGTCTGCTTTTTGTTTCACAGGACTGCATTGCACATATTGAGGACATGACCAATGATTATTTCAGTGTGTCACATTTGCTTGATTTTAGCCATCCAAGCTTGCAAAATTTGACGACCAAGTCCAAATTTTATTCTAAATCATGACTAAGTTTTGTGTTATAGTGCAAATCAAGACCTGTATCTCAGTTTGAATCTGGCAGCTTAGCGAGCTTATGAGATATTGGAATGACTTTCTGATCCTGTGTTCTTTTTTTTTTTTTTTTTCCCTTCATACAAGCAGAACTCTCATGAGAATATCCATCTTTATGACAATGCCTCTATCTTTTCCTGGAACACTGCGAAAGAATGGCTTTTCTTGTGGGATTTCAACTGCTTTCAAACTGCAATCAACAACAATCTACTTTCCCACCAAAACCCCACATAAAACATAAAATAGGAAAAAGCATTAAGTGCATATTCCTTAACTTTACAATAGAAATCACATAAAACATGCTGACCAATATCAGAATGTGCTCAACATTTTTTGTTGTTATTTTTCCCCTCTCTGTGCCATCAAGACAGATCAGAGGGTCTTTCAGGCAACGTGTTTTACACAGGTCATGAGCTGAGGACCATTCATCTAAGCATTTACAACAGTCTTCAAGAGATTGATCTACATGCTCTAAACACAAACTGAATCATAATTGCCCTATATGGTCCTCAACATTACGCATTATGCAAAGTTATTTTAGAAAGTGGATTCAGAATATGCAGCGGCAATAACTTGTGGTACAGAAAACAATATATATTACAATATATGACCAAATATAAAAACGAGTAAGCAAAATTACAAAGCTTTGCACCTATGAGAGGGATCTAGTAGATTTCCCTACCAGCTTTCTGCAATCACTGTTATCCTTCTACACAACAGAGGAAAATAAGCTCATGCTATTGATTTTAGATCAAAATGTCACCCAAGAATGGATATAGGCTATCACACTGACTAATCTGTCAGTGATAGGAGGCATCAGTGGGAAGTTAGGACATATGTGGACTTAAAAATTTCTTTTAGTATGCTTCTGAATAAAGTACACAACAATGCAGAACAGCATTTCATCAGATATCTATTATAGCCATGGTGAAATTCTAAACCAAATATAATATTTGCTCAGTTAGTGATACTACAATAGACTGAGAAGAGGACAAAAGTTTTTTAAGAGCAGTGATAAGGGACTGCTAGATTACTTGGGTTTCTATACTCCCAAGAAGTAACAAACAGCAGGAAAATACAGAACACTGAAGCAAACAAAAATTAGGGATTGATCTGAGAAAATCTTGACAGGAGACTGACAAGGAAGGAAAGGAGAAGGTTTCTCACATTCAAGATATGAGAAGCAGGTGATGTTGATTTTTTGACCCCCCCAGTGAGAAATTTAAAATGGTCAAAGACGAAAGAATCTGGCAATTAAAGATATAAAAATAAATAATAATAATAATAATAAAAAAGCATACTTTGATTAACTGTTGTGGAAAAATGATGAGACACAACTCCGCCACAACCTAGATGAACATTCTTTCATTGAATACAATGTTGGTCAGTCCTCTTAAAATATTTAATAGGGAGATATTTGCAAGAATCATCTATGTGTGAATGTTAAATAGGCCTCCTAGACAGATGTGTGATGTTCTCTTCAGGGACTGGTAGGCTTAGATGTCTTAGATATCTTAGGCTCTTCTGTCTTAGATGTGGGTCAATGTCTTAAGACAGCGTAATCTAAGGAAATCAAAAGGATCTTTTACTGTATTTTCAGTCCATAGTATAAGTTACTCACCTTTTTTTTTCATTCATAGGCTAATGACATCTTTTCTAAAGCAGACTTCTTAATGCTGATACTGTTTTGTGGATTTACCTTTTAGAAGCACAAAGTTGTGCCTTCTTGTTTCTGCATAGCACCCCTTTGTTTCCGTTAATTTTAGCACTATTGCTGTAATACATTTTTTTTAGCCAGAGTTTCTGTGTAACAGAAGACCTTGGTTGGGTTGCCTCTATTAACTAAGAATAACTGTCAATGAAATTACATCCTAAAGGCCTCTTTCATTAGTTTCTTTTGAACTTATGAATGCTTTCCCAAGGATTTGATTGCTTTTAGACTGGCACTTCCTAACAAAGCTTTTGATGTAAACTTTCATGCCACTGTTACTATGACAATAGTGTAATGCTGCAGCAGCATTAATTGGAATTTTGATTATTTCTTTGACTCAGAAGACTCTGTGTTTTTATAACTGGTTCAACCATGCTTCAGATCAGTGCTGCAAGGTGAAACTGAAATCTTTTATTTCCAGTAAATTTTGAATTAACAGAGCAGCTGAAGAGGAAGAAATGGAAGAAGGAAGTGGCATCATAGCATCAACATCCAATTTTCCTCAATATTGTTTACATGACTCATGGCAACTAGTCCTTGTGTAGAAAAGAAGAAAATTTTCTTCCGTACTAGGAAATTCTTACATAGCTTTTCATATTCTTCTATGTAAATCAACTTTGTTTCGGATGGGGGAAAGGGTAAAAATGACTAAATGTGAATTTCTTATAAGAAAGTATAACTAGTTCATGCTTGTTCTGGAATGGACTGGAGGAACTTTACAAAAGCACCAGTTACCATCTCTGCCAGCTATTAAAACTCCTGATTCGTTGGAATGTGAAGGTGCAGCATATAACAAGGCAAGTCATAAAAATATGATGAAAAATATTTAACATATCCCATTCCAGCTTTGTATCAGATCCCCAATTAGATGCTGCCAAAAGACAGAAATGAACAGTACGAGATAACAGTTGGAGAATCTCCCATCAAAATTCTTAAGTTTTGGAAATTTTCCTTCCATGATGAAGAGAACATTTTGTCAGGAGATAACCAGACGTATTTATGTCATTGTGTAGCCATACAGTGTAGAAATCTTCACAGATATACACACAGGTTGATGAGCCTGTTCCTGTTCCTGTATATCCAAATTGTAGAGTCAACCTATTTGCAAGATCAGAATAAAATGTTAGTCTTTGGAAGTTTCTTTTCAGAAACAGAAAAACAATTATTTAAACTCTGCATCTGCAAAAGCTATAGTCACTATTCTGTTTAGATTTTTTTAACCTATAATGAAAAGCTCTTTGTACTCTAGTCCACAGCACTTACTGATGTCAACGGAACCAGTAAAACAAGCCACAACATAAATATACAATGTTATAAAATCTTCTGCTTTCTAGGCAAAATCCAGACATATGGGATTTTTTTTTTTTTTTTTTAATGTATTGCAAAACACATTCCCATATTATTGCAGGCATGTAGGGATGCATAGCTTCAGGAAATCGATAGGAACTGTCTTGAGCAGTTTGATCAATGACTACCCCCGCCCATTTCAGCCTGGACATTCGTCTCCTGTTGTTCTGCAGACAGTTTACAGATTAATAATGAAGCATAAAACCAAGTTAGTGGTAACATATGAGCAGAGGAGATGCAAAGCTGAACATCTCACATTAAGGGCACTCTACACTAACAATCCATCAGACTGGTCCACTCTGCAACATTTGTACAGTTTCTTGTGTCTCCCTACAAACATCCACAAATAAGGAAATACAGCTGCTTCTTAGGAATCTCTCTATTTTGCTTATTAAAATTAAACCACCGGCCTTTTAAAGTTCAAGTGCAATTGTCCTGATTCTCCCATCAGTCATGCAAAGTAAATCAGAAGTCACTATATTGAATCAAGAATCTGTGTTGATTTACATCAGCTATTAAAAGTAATTATTCTATGTCAGATCTAAGGGAGCTTTTATTTATTTTTTAATTTTGTGGCTTTTTGCAAGATACAGGAACAGCAATATGACTGGGAAGAAAGTTGATTACCCAGGGTAGTAGTGTGACTAAGTCTGCTGGGATCACCTGTATCAGCTATATGAGTCTGTTCTGACTTCAGCTGAAACAATAGACTTGAAAATTTATCCTGACAAGGCACAGACCTTTTTGGCTAGATGGATACCTATTTAACTTATTGATCATGAGTAATTTCAGTGTTCTTTCTTCCCCACTTTTATCCTTAAAAGAAAGTCTAGAAACTATAAAAGTAGATCTTTTTTTTTTTTCCTCCTTAAAGTAAAGATAGAGAGAAGCTACCAATCTCTGACTCCTTAACTCTGATGTTATTTCTTGTGTTCACACATCAGCTGTTCATTTCGGCTATCAACTTCACAAGTTTTTCAAGCAAGGCCACATGCATCAAGCCTTTCTCTAAAGCAGCTGACACACTATCACAGCACAGCAGATGCTAATGAAGACAAGAATAAAAGATTTAAAAATTCAACATTTTATCTCCAATATAAAAATTAGAAATAGCAAAACAGAAAAGGTCACTAACAACAATAAAAACAATTTATTTTGAAAAGAAGTGACTACTTTTTTATATACATAATTTATACAGAAAAACAGGGTTGAAATCTTTAGCAAAAAAAGAGAAAAGCAGTCCAGTGACACACTAAAATAAAATACTTAGATGTGGCCACTCTCTGCATATTCCATCATCTGCTAAGACTGCATTTTTGCTGAATATGAAATGATTGTCGCAGTAAGGATATTCCAGGTTATAGAGTAAAAATAGAAGGCATACCTTTCCAGTTATCACTAAATCAACCAATTATTCTAACTCAGTTATAAATATTTTACTCTAATTTCCCTGGGGTTGCCTAAAGATTCTCTGGAAATCTATTGCTTTGGACAAATAAGGGGGGGACAAAAAAAGAAGACTGACATTTTCTTTTAAAAAACATTCACATCTGCTCAAATGAATTTGCCTTGCATTTTCATCTTCCTGGCAAAGCTAATAAACTGCAGTCAGAAATCATAAGTGAATCAGACTCTATTAAACATATGCAAACAGCCAGGAAAACACAGGCATTAAGAATTCTTGTGACATTTTTCTTGTACAGTGCTGTGGAAATAGCCAGAAAGAGCAGGCTCGCAGCAACCCACACACTACAGCCCAGCAAAGAAACTTAATCCACTCAAACCAGTGAACTGACACCTCTTAAAAAGACTGAAATGCAAACTGTGATTATTTAGGGGATTACATATGGATTTGAGTTTAGTGTTTGTGTTTGTCTTCCCATTTTGGTAATACAGGGTCAATGATATTAGTGAAATTAGCACAGTCAAGTAAGGAAATCATCTTAATAATTGCAAAGAAGCTTTTTGACAAGATTAGTTGCCATGCATGACCTGTACAGGAGATTCACCATCCCATTCACTCACTGTGTTCATTGGTCTTTTGGTTTCTTGGCCCAACCCTACTGCATTCAGTAACTGCTGCCCAGCTCAATGTCTCAGCTTACCTGATAGATGAAATGCTAGTAAACTACATGATTGCCTCCCATATAAAGTGATTTTTTTCCCCAAAGGTTTAGTAACCATTGCCAAATATAAATCAAAATGAACTGATCAGACTTTCAGAAAATGTAAGAAAGGAAAAGTGGAAAGATGATGAAGGCTTTCATTTCTGTACTACTCCTGCAGTTTCTACTGATGGGATAAATTCATTGATGGGTTTGGTGGTATGAGCAGTTTAGCCGTTTCCTCTCCTTATTTGATTTGAACCAGAAAGCCAGGAATCAGGCAATTTCTGTGTAGTCGTTTGACTGTAAGAGAATAGTATAACCATGAAGAATATGACTGGGAATGGATTAGAGGACTGAATGGCTCTGCCTAGAGCTGAGTCCCAAGAGCACACTCGTCAAGCCATGCTTCACAGCACTCCATGCAGGTTTGGGGTGCTCTTGAATACTAAGACATCATTTTTGTTGTTGCTTTAGAACAATAAAGTTTAAGGAACTGTTTTCACTTGTA